>PNEQ01000799.1:0-27418 GCA_003012365.1 Medauroidea extradentata
TCGGATTACGCTCGGGATAGCGTACAAACTGGCGAACATGCTGCTCACGAGCGGTTCGCAAACTGTTCGAAGGGCGCTCGGATTACGCTCGGGACAGCGTACAAACTGGCGAACATGCTGCTCACGAGCGGTTCGCGAACTGTTCGAAGGGCGCTCGGATTACGCTCGGGACAGCGTACAAACTGGCGAACATGCTGCTCACGAGCGGTTCGCGAACTGTTCGAAGGGCGCTCGGATTACGCTCGGGACAGCGTACAAACTGGCGAACATGCTGCTCACGAGCGGTTCGCGAACTGTTCGAAGGGCGCTCGGATTACGCTCGGGATAGCGTACAAACTGGCGAACATGCTGCTCACGAGCGGTTCGCGGACCGCTCGGCTCGCAAGTGTGTACGCGATTAGCGCACCGACACCTCGCGACCTACTGATCCTGGGTTCGATTGGACGCTTACCTATATATTTAATTCTCTAGCAAACTTTAGGCCCATACTGTCAAATGTGCGTTTATGAAATAACTATTGCAATTTTGGGTGGTATGAAATATGATCGACTCAGATATTTATGTGCAAGGTAAAAATGAATAGCAGTTATATTTGAATAAAAAATAAATGAAGGAATCTTTATACTTTTTTGTTAAACTATAATATTTGTTTCTACATGTACTAAGGTTATTATTTCCTTGGTAGGTTTTGTGTACGACTATGATAGGTGTAGGGTAGGAAGGAAATGGAATTTATAGTTATGACGAGTAGTATAGAAATGCTTGTTCTATACATTAGTTAGACATCGGATTAGTTAATGAAAGTAGGTTTATTTATATTTTACATATGGAAACGTTTAAGAATGGTTAGATTGAGTGAGAGAGTTTTAGGTCAGCTCTCAACATCGATGTCTTCAACGCTGGAAGAATGGATAGGTTTAAAAATGGTTAGGTTTAAGTCAGACTGTGATAGGAACTCGAAAGGGACGAAATGCGTATTAGAGTTGGAATAGAATAGATATTCAAGAAACTCTTCAGGGTATTAAATATTGAAATTGATTTCAAATTTACATACCGTACCATGTACGAAAGTGAAAGAATAAAATACCTGATGACTTACACATACAAATGTTAACTCCCGCTTATGAGTTTGATAATGTGTTTTACTTTTATGTTGCGCATCGTATATGATGTCTGCTGTTGGTGAAAAGTGAACGGTTATACTGGACGAGATCTTCCATCTTGAATGACGTTAACTCTATGGAAACCTACCCTACGACACTACGATGAATGTTACATGTTGCTGGATGTACCGTAACCATCCATCTACAGTGACGTTCTTCGGAAAGGTAGTTGTTGCATTTCCAAAAAAGAAAATGTCGTAATTTAAGGTGAAAAAAATGAGTCCCTTTGTTTGTATGCCGAGACAAAATACTGAGACAAGTCACGAAGTACGAAGGGTGGTTTTCCTTTATCTCTCAAACGATATTTGTTAATGCTACCAAAGACATGTGAAATGCATGATTACGCTTGAAAAAAATGTGGTCACATGCATGTAAACAAGGCTAGATGTACAATAACAAGATCTAAGGTAATGATAAAAATTATATATAAAACAGAAGTAAGAATACGAAGAGAAGCAGTGACTTCAGTTGTGTTACTTGATATTTTAATAATGAAGAGGTAACATCCCCTCCAGCGACGATGGAAAATATTCGCGCGTGTTCTTACTTCAAGAAGGTATTTACGAAGAACAAAACCGTATGTCAGCATGAAGTCGGAGGACTTCAGAATGTTAATCGTAGTATGTACCAGTGTGAAAACTACAAAATCCAGTTTTGTCGAAGCAGCAACTTGGAAAAGGCATACGAGTTAATACTTGTAAACGTCTCGTCCTTCTACTTACAAGTCGTTATTTAAAATGGAGGCCGTTATGTAGCGGTGTTTTAGCTTAAATCAGCGGGGAAAATGTTTAACTCTGTGAGTGAAAACTTCAGCTGAAACTTCGAGAGAATCGACGTCAACACCTTCTACACACCAGAGCAAATAGTGCGACAAGACATTTGCGTTATGCTTACGATGCAAGGAGGCATGGAATATGTAAATGTAAATCGAACCCACGCCACGTCGAACAGCATATCGATGTGGTAAGAGCCGTAGACTGTGTGATTGTATTGACAATTTAAAAAGTCAATACATATATGTGCAAAAGTCTCGATATTCTCCCGGTAATGCATTACGATTCGACGAAACCATCAGAAAAGTCTGTTTCGTATGTGATCAGCCCGGAAATTTCGTTAGTGATGTCAAGGTACCCATGTCGAATCTGTGACACGACTTTTAGTAAATGTTATCATGCTAGGCGGTATGAGAGACGAAAAACATGAAGAACGAATAAGTTCGGTTTGGTTTATTGAACACTAGGATGTTTAAAGTGTGGGCGCGAGTTCAAGTGTTTTTGATATGTCTATCAATCAAGAAAGAATCTGTCAAGATGTTTACAACGTACATGTTAAAAAGTGCCAAGCTAAAGCTTCTACGGCTGTAGTTACATGTTACAAATACTCCTAATAAAAATATATTCGTACTAAAGGAGTCGACTTTATGAGGTAGTCTGAAGACATAATGTTGCAATGAGCTCACTAGGTACGTTGAAAGACTATTGAAAATTTGTTTAAAAGTATGAAAGAAAATTTAGTTCAGCAACTTACAGAAGAGTTGGAAAATAATTGAGCTATGAAACAGATTGTATGGTTGGAATGTGATTACACTAAACGGGTACCATTTCGCTATACACATTGCAGGAAGGTAGTTAATAATTCGAATGTACCTCTGTATAACACCAGCAGTGCGCTCTCGGCTTTGCTCGCGTGTGTTACTTATAGCAGATCATATTCACTTTAATTGAAAAACCTCTTTGTACACATGATTTGGTAGTTCAGTCACCAAGAGATGGAATGACCTCGCTGCTACTTGAGCTAACTCTGCAGCTACAGCTGCCCACGTGAAAAAGCTGTCTTAAGTTTGTCCCTGCCACTAACAGAAACTCCGTCTGGGCCTTATTCATAGTCACAGCAAAGTTGACATTGTGGTGTAATTACAGACTCTTAAACGTAAGAGGGTAACCGAATGAATGACGTAGTTTACGTGGTATGAAGACAGATTTCCCTCGAGCACAACCATTGGTGATGGTGCCCTCAATAACACATTTGTTTTCAAAACCTTCACTTGAAGGTAAGTGGCATTAAAAAATTTCGGCAAGATAATGTTTCGCTGAAATATAAACGTATTTGGTGCCCCAACCTTGAGGTTAGTGAGATGATATATGTGGGCTGTTGCTGTCGAGGAACTTCAGTAGATAGCGGACTGCACAGTCCATTTTCATCACTTTTGAACGACTTCATCCAAATTACACTAAATTCATCTGCCTTGCAGTTTTTTTGTGTCATACTTGCACGTTTGCACTGCCTTTAAAAGGAATTTCAGCCCAGAACCTCCTTAACAAAAGATCGGAGTTACAAACAACTGCGCCACATAACGTCGAAAATATTCACGAAAACTACTTCTAAAAATTAAATATTTATTTTCTATAGTCTCATAGAAGTAGTACAACACCGCGTCTCGATCACGGTCGTAGAAAACAAATGTTATACCTTTTTAACCCCTTTAGTTGTAAGCATTTATATAAATCTTAATTTCACACCTTAAATATTTGTTCAAGTATCCAAGTGAGTGAAAATCACGACAATAACTCATTCAGTCAAAGCAAAATCGACCATTCATTAAAAATCATATATCACTCCTGTACAGTACTGAGATTTCAAATTTAAAAAATATATATATTAAAGCGTTTTACGGCTATTTACGTAATCATCATCCTGAAACAAAAATAAACTGAATATCTCGATGGGTTCTATATATATATATATATATATATATATATATATATATATATATATATATATACATATATATATATAGAAGATTTATCTTAAACACATTCCAGGGCTTTTAACCTCCTAAGAGACTGAATTTCGAAATATCCTTGTATCACATTTTAGACTACTTAACTGGTGTCTCTTGGACGTGAAAAACTCGACAATAGCCCGTTGCGTTCAAGATATACCGACGATAAATTGAAAACACTTTCCATTTCTATTCATCCCATTTCACCTTACGTGAGGAATTAATTCGTGAAATTATTTTTCAGGTAATTAATTGAGTATGCATTAATCTTAAACAAAAATCACGTCGATACATAAATATCAATGGGGTCGATATAGATTGTGGCGAAAAAACATTTTACCCCTTTTTTGCCTCTTTAGCGCCGAATACGAAAGTTATATTAAATTGTGTTTTGGATATTTATGTAATCATCAATCTAAAGCAAAGAGCACTTCGAATTCACGATTGGTTCAATAGATATGGTGGAATAATCTAAAACACATTTAACGTATTCCTCCCCCCTTTTTTTATTAAAGAATTTCGAAACGTCTTGGAGTCCTGTCATAGACATTTGTATACGTAATCAACTGAAGTAAAAATCACGACGATAGCCAATTGTGTGCCAGTGATACAAACGATTCATAAACAACATATTTCCCCCATTTTTACTGCTTGTTGTCGAATTTAAAAAAATCCTAAAACTGTTTTTTGGACATTTACGTAAGCAACATTTTGCAGTGAAAACCACACTGTAAAAAATTTTTTGGTAAATTTACTCTACATGTAATGGAAGCTTATTACCTCTACAAGTGAGGGAAAATTACTCAACACGTGTCAAGGAAAGTTACTCAACTGGTAATGTAATTTTTCATTACGTATTTGCGCAAGACCTCTAGGACAATTTGACATAACGCGCGAGCGAAACTTCCGAGTGGTTTGTGTGGCGAATACACTACCTTGCGAAAATTTCCACACATGTTCGGAAATCAGACTTTCCTCTCAAGGTTGGGGAATATTACCATACATATGATGAGTAATATTACTCACTTTTTTTACAGTGCAACTCTATATCCCGAAGGATTCGATAGATATCGATTGTTAATCGGAAACACGTTTAAGGTATTTTCACACCCTTAAATTTTGAATTTCGAATAAGCCGTAATTATCCATTTGGCATTAACGCTGGTTCACTACCAAAACACGTTTATATTATCTGTTAGGAAGGTCTACTACTCTTGTTTAGCAGAATGAAAACTAGTTTCTAAAATATCAGTGTAAGTTGTAAACACACACACATAAAACAGTGCTAGATTGTCAGTACTGCCAAATTAACCGAGCGTTCAGTCTAGAAACTTCGCACAGCCACAAGACCTCTCTACATTCTTGCAAATATTTTCTAATTTGTCGTTGCTCTGCTTTCATTTCAAAATTCACATTTCCGTTTCTAATCAGGTGTTAATTTAAGTCGCGTAGTGATAGCAATTCCATCATTCAATGTCTCGTATGACGAATGAGCTGTCAAGGACCCGACGTTGAGAACTCCTCGCAAGTATCTGTTATCACGACAGTGGCAGTTTATGTTAGCGATAACGGGCCTCAAGGGATTCGTTCTTCCAGTGTCAATGTTAACCTAGATACACGACTCCACCTACCTCAACCAACTCACTTCCTCGGAAAGAGCATAACGATGTGCTTTATGTCACGGATGAGTGTGTGTTTGCACAGCTGTATAAAAAAGGGTTACTTCTGTCTTATTTTATGTCTAGTACACGGGCATATTTCTTGTATATGAAAGTGAGCATTAAATGTGTAAAAGGAAGATTTTTGCTAGCATTCTACCGGATAAATTTATCAGTTCACACGGCCAACTTTCTTAAACATGAATCTGTACACCGTTAATATGACGAATGCCGATTTTAAAGCTGCATTTGGACTGTTTGAGGTAATTTGCGCAAAATTTGTAGTGCCTGCACTAAATATAAATTATAAAATATAAAAATGGAAGTTTTATCGGTAGTAGATAACATTCCGGCAATATTATTAAGATGGCTTCTTTTGCCCAGCTAGGCAATATTTATTTCAAAATATTTCATCTTTGCAAGATATTTCGTTCAGAAACAGTTGAGCGTGCGTACGAATTGTTTGTTTACACTCGACTTGCACGAAAAAGGTAACGAAAATAGAACAATTCCTATCCCGCAGCAGCTAGTATATACGTTATCGTATGGTAGACACTAGTATTCTCAGTGGCCGTCCACACGACACAAGTTTGTTACGAGTCAAAGTGAACAATAAGGGGCTCACTTTCTTGCACTAGAAAGATGCCCGTGTGTGCTGAGCACTACGAGAGGATCAAGACACTACCGCGGGGGAAGAGCTGCTGAGGAAAACTATTTTCTGTGTCCCAGCTGTGGACTAACTTTCGCCAACGCAGCTTACATAGATAGTGAGTAGTGATGTCTAGAAGGCATCTAAGCCACAAAAGTAGAGCACAGGAAATAAATTCCTAAATTATTATACATTAATAGAGATAGTGAAATTTTGCGAATTCAATGACCTGCATGTTAGAATCAAATATCCTATGCATACTCAAGCCCTGTTTATTCGTTCATTGTCTGTTGTTCCACTGAGTAGCAGCTAGTGGACGAATGGTCGGGACTAGAGTATGTAGAGGGTATTTGATTCTAACATGCAGGTAATTGAATTCGCGAAATTTCACCATCTCTATACATTAATACACTCAGTAACTAAGCTATCAAAATTAAACAGAGGTAGGGTATTTGAAAATAAGAAGGTAAGAATATACTAACATAATAAAAAGGGTGCATTAACAATTTAAAATGTTCTATTTAATGAAATATGGGTAACAACAATACCTGTGTACAGTGGCAGCTGAGGGTTGTTGGCGGGGAGGACACAAGTTGCCGAGAACTGTAGACTCCTGTAAACGCACCGCCGTATACCAACAACTAGAGACCTGAAAAACTCGTGTTTTCTTTTGGCTCCAAGCTAGGATTCCAGCAGCTGTAAGTTCGTGCCACTTTCGCAATTGGCCCGTGACTTATTTGACACTTCCTGGAAGTCGCTTAGCCAATTGTTTACATTGCTTTTTAGTTACATGGAAGTTTAAATGTAAAAAAAAAAAGGCTGCAAAACAGCTGAAAGAAAACTTTATGCAGTGCTCACTTTATTATGAACGGCCTATACGTGTTAATTGTCTGCTGCTACAGTAAGTGGCCAGTTGCCCTACGTGTGACAAGGTATCGCGGCAGTCAGTAAGTGTCTTCATGCAGGTCTGCACTGGTAAACATACCTTAGGAAGTGTTTCAGTAATAGTAATACGATCGCGAAAGTAACGTGTACTGGAGTTTGAAAACTACCGTATTCCTAAATGAACTCTCGAGATTTCCATGTCTCTAACTACGGGTTATTAGTAGAGAAGATGGTTTATCGCGGGAAAACGGGAAAACTTGACTGTTTGCTGGATTTCAACACACGTTCAGTTGATGAACAGATTACTGGCTTTAGCTTGTATGTGGAGCTGTTACCCTATTTGACTGAACCAATAAGACTCGTGTTATTGTAAAATGTGATGCCCATTATTGGTCTGCAGACAGCTACGTTGCGTCCGACGTATGTAACCCAATCACACGTGTTGCAAGAAACTACAGCGGTTTCAAGGGTATGTTGACCAAAACATTTTTGCGATATACCATCATTAGAGCCAAAATATTTTTGCATCACATTGTTTCAGTGCCTTATATGCACATCAGCAGCTCTATTTTATGGTTGTTCGCTGTGTGCCTTTGGCACAGTCAAATGGGAAACGACTCTGCACAATCAGAACAATGTTAACTGAGACACCACAAGTCTGTGGTTTGCGGACAGAACTCAAGACTCTAGGAGTTAAAATATCCAATCGCTGACCATGTAGCAGAGCTGCATGTGTGCACATAAGGCATTAAAACAAACTGTTGCAGAATTATTTTTGCAAACAATCGTGGGCTCTAAGTAGCCAGTAGATATGTCATGGACATTAGTATACGGCGGCGCGTTCACACGACTGTACAGTTCTCGGCAACTAGTGCCCTCTCTGCCAACAACAAGAAATATGCGTTCAAACAGTAACTGCCAGAAAATAATAATAAACATTTTAATAAAATGCTTTGTTAAAAAAACTTTACATTATCTTTAGAGGTTCGTAAATTTCGCAGACACAATCCAGGTAAGGTTGAACGCCAATTATGTATACTTCATTGCCATGTCTGTGACTTACTGGCGGCTGTTACGAAACGCGTTTGACTACTGCAAGCCAGTAGTAAATAAGGAAATAATGCGAAGTGCTATCGATGCTACCTGCTTGTACGGTTATAAGCCAATAGATAATCGATTGTGACCAGTGAGTGTATAGTACTGACAAGTCTAGACTGCTACCAGATGAATCCGCGAAATTTACGTACCTCTAACTATCCTGTGCTTAATAAATCAGTCCTTTAATAGCCTACCACTCATTCTTTCTAAAAAAAAAATATAGCTTTTAACACATTTTAAGCCTAAAGTTAATGTTTTATCATATAGGGGCACAATAATAACTTGTTTTCCAGATGATGTGTTTATTTAGTTCCGTAATACTTGTGTTCGCAAAAGGTATTTGTACAGAAAATACAAACTTTTATTGTTGAAAAATCGTGCGAGAATTTCATAATATCCACATTTCGTACCATATTCGTGTACTCTGCATGGAACTCGTGAAGAGGGCTGCTTTACTGTGAATGAAAATACATTAACGTTTGTGTTTCTTACAATGAAACTTCAGCAAGTAGCAATACACTCAATTGCTGTTGATTTGGTCAGAAAATACAGCAAGGCTCTGCTTATGCAGCTTAGTTTATACGAATGAATTTATCACTTCCCAGAAAATATCAGGCTGAAGACAGTGATAAATCATTCACTGTACAAGAGGTTTTGAATTTTTTTGTCAGTTGTAAAGAATAAATTTCCATCTATCATGTCACACGAGAGATTAAACAAATTGGCAGAGATTTCTTGAAAACATGATCGATCTTGTGAACAGCATTTAATTTTATTGTCCGCATGAACGCATTTGCTGCTGGCACGGCAAGAAAGAAATGTATTGCAAAGTAAGTCGAGAACTATATAATTTTCGTTGGTGAAGTCCGCTACTCGTAATTTTTGTGTTTTAAAAAATGTCTTTGGTAAGGGGTAAATGAAGGAGGAAAAATTGTTGTGTTGACTGAATAATGTATCTCCGTTTCAGTTCAGAGAGTGTTGAGTGCATCAAGTACGCAGCCAGGATTTGTGAAAGTGGTTGGGGGGGGGGGGGGGGGGGGGGGGGGGGGGTTGGTCTGGGAATATTGTGAAGAAACACCAACCACTTCTTTAAAGCGGCGGGTCCGGGGGCCCTCCCCGGGAAAATTGGGATTTTAAGGTGCAAAATAGTGCTATTTTAACAGTTTTAGTAACTAAAAATAGAGTATATTTTGGTGATGAAAATATTAAAATTTTAAAATATAAAACGTAATTAATTTTTCACCATTTTGAAATGGTGATTCAGGGGTACTCCCTCGAAAAATGTTTGGAATTTAAGGTGCAAAATAATGCTTATTTTAGCAGTTTTTTTTTCCTAAAATTGACTACGCTTATGGTAAATATAATATTATTAATTTTTAAATATGAAATATTTCTAGTTTTCCGCCCCTTTAAAGAAGGGCTCCTCTCCCGAGAAAACATGGATTTTGAGGTACAAAATAGTGTTATCTTAGAAGTTTTCGTATCTACAGATAGAGTATATACTGCTGGTAAAATATTATAAATTTTTTAATATGAAATGTTTTCAATTTTTCACCGCTTTGAAATGGGGGTTCGGGGGTTCTCCACCGAGAAAATTTTTAATTTCAGGGTGCAAAATAGGGCTTTTTTAAACTGTTTTCGTAACTAAATTAAGAAATTTCTATAAGTGAAAACATTACACATTTTTATATGAATGTTTTCAATTTTTTTGTTGCCTAAGGGGGGGGGGAGGTTCTGACCCCCACTAACCCCCCTCCCTTGGCTACGCCCCTGGAGTGCATTATTTATAAGGCTAGGGATATTTCGCGAGTTCAGCGACCAACATGCTAGAATCCATTATCTGTGTATACCGAAGCCCTACCATTTGTCCATTACCTGCTACTCATTCTGACCGCAGACAAGGAACGAATAGACGGGGCTTGGAAATGCATAGGATATTGGATTCTAGCATGCAAGTCATTGAACTCGTGAATTTTTCCTAGCCCTAATTATTTAGCTTTTCCTGCATTCGTAGTATAAGTTTATATGTCTGCATGGACTACATCTACATTTTATTATACACCCTACTTATGAATTGTAATGTTTATGTTATATTTTTCATTGAATGTAAATATGCCTTCTCTTAAAACTGCCATTCTTAGACTGCAACTGTAAGAGGAGCCTTTTTAATGCATGTTGCTTTGGGCCTTAAATTCTCTTACAATGGCCGTGCAGCTGCGTTGAGTCGAGAAAGTACAGCTGTGCGCAACTGCTAACGTGCTGTGCAGCAGTCTCTTACTCATTGCTGGAGCCACGAACTTTTCGCGAAAATAATTTTGCCCCAGTTTGTTTCAGCGCCTTGCGTGCACGTCTGCAGTTCTGCTTCGTGTGATTGGTTGTTTTGACTCTCATGTGTCTTGGGTTTCTACTCGCAAGTCATAGATGTGTAGAGATGGTGAAATTTCGTGAATTCAAATACCTGCATGTTATAATCAAATATCCTATGCATACTCAAGTCCCGACCGTTTATTCACTAGCTGCTACTCGCTGGACCACCAGACCATGAACGAATAGACAGGGCTGGAGTATGCATAGGATTTTTGATTCTAACGTGCAGGTCATTGAATTCGCGAAATTTCACCATCTATATACATGTGTGGTGTTGCAGTAAACTTATTAAGATTGTCACAGTCAAATGAGACGCGTCACTTCACAGAGCCACGTAGTCACTAACATGAAGCATAGTTAGAGACACTGGAAAATCGCGAAAAGGTTTAAGATAGTCTCCAATAAACAGTATTATATTAACCGTGACACGTGTGAACAGTTTTGGGACAAATCACACACACTGTGTGTTCAAGCTGTACAGTTCTAACTGGGTTTGTTGAAGAGAGAAACAATGCTTCAAATAAACCACAGCCAATGTCGATACGAAACATTCAGTGTTATGTACAGCATCTTGGAGCCTAGCAAATAGTCAACTATTCCCGCGATTTTCCAGTGTCTCTAAGCATAGTTGCAGATGTGCACGTAAGCCACTGAAACGAATTGGGGCAACATTCTTCTCACGAAAACTTCGTGACCCTACTCATCGCTATTAGAGGTACGTGAATTTCGGTTATTTATTCTAGATAAGGTTGAACCTCAAGAATTAGGGCCACGGTCATGTGGCCACCGTATGGTTTCAATGCCTTATGTGCACATCTGCAGCTCTGCCTCGTGGTTAGTGATTGGTAGGGCTAGGAATATTTCGCGAGTTCGACGACCAACATGCTAGAATCCATTATCCCGTGTATACCGAAGCCCTACCAATAGGGCCACGATTTTGTCGCGAAAAGATTTTTGCCCCACTTTGTTTCAGTGACTCTTGTGCACATCGGCAGTTCTGTTTCAAGGTTATTGGCAGCGTGTCTTTGTTCAGACACGTTTCTCATTTGACTGCACCAATCATAATAAGATTATTGTGAGTCTGTACGTCTATAATTTGCCAAGGCCAGTGAGAGTAAAATCATCGAACCACAGACGATGTAGCAGAGCTGCAGGTGTGCACATGACGCATCGAAACCAAATGTTGCAAAAATCTTTTCACCATAAAATCGTGGCTCTACCTACCAATTGTCCATTAGCATTACCTGCTACTCATTCAGACAGCAGACAATGAACGAATAGACGGGGCTTGAGTATGTATAGGACATTAGATTCTAGCATGCAGGTAATTGAACTCGCGAATTTTTCCTAGCCCTAGTGATTGGATATTTTTATTCTCATTTGTCTTGCAGTTATACCGGCAAATCATAGACGTACGGCGACACAATATTCTTATTATGATCGTTGCAGTCAAATGAAAGACGTGTCTGAACAAAGACACGCTGCCAATAACTATGAAGCAAAGCTAACGATGACCGCAAGGTATGTAAGCAAAATATTACAGAAATCTTACGACAGCTGTCTTGACACGTCTTTGACGGCCGGAAGTCAGAAATAAATAAGAAAATAATTATTAGGAACAGGAAATTTCGCGAAGAGTTTTTTGCATTACTTTGTTTCAGTGCCTTACGTCCACACCTGCAGCTCTGCCATGTGGTCAGTGATTGGATGCCGTAACACCCAGCGTGTGGAGGTTAAACCCACAAATCACAGACGTGATGTGTGGCAGTCATCTATGTACTGACTTGCACAGCCAAATGAATAGCGACTCTGCACAAAAACACTCAGCCAGTGGTCATGAAACTGAGCTGCATGTGTGCACGGAAGATAGTGAAACAAAGTGGGGCAATAATCTTTTCGTGAAAACTACCGGGCGCTAGCAATGACACAACGGAGTTATTATCCCAGTCAAACGAGGACACGCTAATAACTAGGTACTCCTGATTTTCGCGAAAAGAATTTTGCAACAACGTGTCTTACGTACACATCTGCAGCTCTGTTCATGCTTAGTGATTGTATGTTTTAAATATCGTCTTCTACCCGCAAATCACAGACGTGTGGTGCCGCAACAACCTTGTTCTGGTTGGTGCTGTCGTACGAAATACGTCTCTGCACAACAACACGCTGACAATGACATTCAAGCAGAGCTGCAGGGGTGCACAGAAGACCCTGATTCAAGTTGTTGCAAAATTCTTATCGCGTAAATCAGGAGAACCTACCAATAACACTAAATAACCTTCGGAAATGTACACCTAAAGTTGAAGCATAGCAAAAACCAATCTATATCAGTGTTCCTATATGCATCAATAGATAGCTTAATATTACGTTTGTTACGTTCAAACCCTATTAAATCTTTACTTACTGCCAGTTTCTATGTTTTCAACAAATACCGAAATAATCATTGCCATGTAGGCCTGTCTAATAATTACAGTGTGTAAATTCCAACTTTATCGTAAGTTAACGACTTAAGGTTCGGTTCCAGCCACCATATTGAATTTTAATATATATTTTTTCTTTTTTGAATTTTGAGAGTAAAAATATTAAATCTGCGATCACACTTTGCACAGCAGTACAGGCATGGCGATTGAGCTGGTATAGGTCGTTTGGGATAAAGTGAGTACTAAGAAATTAACCTTTGAAAAATATTACCAACATTTACCGCATATAATTCAACATTTACTCTAGTTGCCTTACTGCTTGTGTGGTTGGCAGCGAAATTACGCAATATAGTCAGATGTGCGCGCTGTAACTTGGAGTCCCGTTGGTTGTCGAACAATCCGAAATTTGCAGGTCCCTACTAAACTAGGACCCAGTCAAATAGGCTCATAATGACTGAAAGCTGACCTGTAATGAATGGTGCACAGCTCAGTGGGCGTGTCCGATGTGTTGTTGACCAATAAGGACGGTGATAAGACAGAAAGCGAAGACCGGCTGTACTGGTATTCTTGCAATGGTATTCTTATTATTGCATCCATCAGAATTTTTTGTGTACATGTTGCAACACTCTTCAACTATTAAAATCTTAACAGCAGTTCGACGTAAAATTTGTGAGTTCATTCAACGCCTCACACATTGTGACTGCGCGACGAGCCAATTAATACACGTGTCTTGTCGCACTTATATAATTATTCTTTTCTTCTGTGTGGGAAATGTGGCCACAGAAATATGTTTACTGGTTGGGATGTCATTTGGTGCGCCTTGAAGTTGAAGGAAAAAATAATTCGCTTCGTTTAACGTTCGTTTGTACTTTGCGCTTGAAGACGGGCGCGCCTGCGCATGCGCAGCACTCCCGTGTAAATAGTCTCGGCGCCAGCGGTTTCTGTTGGATGATCGATGAACTAACACCCGAGAGCGGAGTTCCTGCTCTGAGGCGTTTTTGCTCTTTTTCCTGGCAGTTGCCATTTGCCGCTGGGGAAGGGACGTCGGGCGTGCAGCTGGAACGTAAAACTGTTGACAGTTTACGTCTGCAGAAGGTAAATGTTCCTACACAAGTGCGTTAGTGTATGCTCGCGTGGAGGTGGGTGTCAGTTTAGGAAGGGATTGCATGTTGTTTACTGTACGAGTGGAGAAATATTCGCTTTGGGAGGTACAGTAGTGAGCTGGTCAGTTTCTGAGGTCATTCACGTGCACCTGTTCTCGCCTGGAGCTTATTCATGGAAGCAATGCAGCATCCCTGCAGATAAAAAAAAACGTTTTGCGGGTTGCTGCCACGTTGGAAGTTGCAGGGCATCTCTTCTCTCGCGCATGCGACTGTAATTTGATATTTCTGTGTGAACCCCTGGTTTAAAATCCACACGTCTTGACCAAAAAAGAGTATGTAAGTACTTACAACATTCGTTACGTCCGTTTATTTTATTCCGTGTTCTAGAAGTCTCATTAATGTTGCTAACCTGCTTCCAGGAATTGTAAAAGATAAAAGAAAAAACATGTACCCGAGAAGTTGGAATATTTATGCAAAGGAAATTCATTTAATTGTGTTCGTCATAATTTTTGTGTGTATTTGTGATGAATTAAACTTCCCCTGTGTGTATCTCGCATAAAGTATTTCATGACGCCTAGTGTTTATATCTTTCTGTAAGATTAGACGTAGGCCTGCATTTAATGTTTCATGTCCTTCAGTAAGTGTATTTTCCCATTTCCTTGCCCCGTCAGTAGCCTACCCTAGCAACAGGCCAACTCCTGTGTCATCTGCAACCCAACAAACAATTCCCTGAAATATGCTTCACTTCCTCTCGTCCTAGGTAGAAATTATCTGCAGATTTGTAAAGTTTTATTCATATTTGTTATTTACAACCCTTTTACTATCAATGTATTGTTTACTTTATCATGCTAATTGTAATTTTGTATGTTTTCTAAAGTCAGTGGTAATGTTTTTTTTGTAATGATAATTTGGATTCAAAGTGGATTTTATATGTATTTAAAATTATGGTAATTTACATTGACTATCCATTACGTTACAAAATTAGTGATTTGTTTAATAGCAACACATTACCAAATAGGTACCAAATACACTCAGTCTCACCAGGGAGAGCTTTATATTTTGTCATGAGAGGAATGTAAACATCTGAGTTGCAATGTTATGAGTGAACAATATTCACAGCTCTGGTATATATGTATTTTATGTGGGTGTTAGAATTAAGTTGTGATTATTTGCTACAGAGCAAGATGGTGATCAAGAAGGTGTGCTGCATCGGGGCGGGGTACGTCGGCGGTCCGACCTGCAGCGTGATGGCACTCAAATGTCCAGACATCGTGGTCACTGTGGTTGACAAAAGCAAGGAGAGGATTGCACAGTGGAACTCCGACAAACTGCCTATTTACGAGGTAAGCTGTGGACCATTTGACTCTGAAATGTTTGAATGATTTTGTTCAGCAAGAGCCTACCGTTTTATTTTTTGCATCATCCAATAGATTCAACTTCTGAACAGACTGAATATGGGTCTTAAGTTCATCTTACAGGTATATTTACATCTGCTGTTGACTACCCAGTATACTAAATATAAACATAGTAGCTTACTGACTACATTAAGCTATAATAAGTGAAACACTATTACATTTAGGCCTATGTAGATTTTATTGCGAGAGAGGGTTTTGAATCCTTAATTACAGAGACTATGTTAGCCTATTAACATCATTACGTCTAGTAGGAACATTTTTCAATATCAACAACCTGATCTTATATTTTAAATACTGGTACTAAGTTACTTCCAATCAGACAAGTGAAATTATTTTTTTACTACTGCAGTTTTGAACAAACTGTGCAAGTACTGTTGTTTAAGTCTAAGGGTTTATACTTTTGGGTAAGAAATAAATTGTTTATGTTAATATTTGTTATGTTAACTGTTTTTTAAAACTAGTGTGACCTTGCTTAAAACAAGTTAATTTTAAGTGTAGGAGAAAAGCTTGTGCTGGAAAAACACTCATAAGCATGTAGGCCTGAGTTATTACTGGACTCAATAAAGTGCCTTCCCCCTTAAGGTTTTTAAAAATAAATGTTGGTGTAAGGAAGTAATTTGGTGGACACTAGTAGACATGAAACACAATTCTGACTATTTGTGCACTACAGAAAGGTATGTGCAGTCATGCAGCTTGCCTGAGACTGAGCTGTGACCCTGTACTTTTACAACATGATAAACAAGTACAAGATAAAGGTGTGACTCAGGGATGTACAGAACTTGGTACTCCTTGTATCACTGCTTTACTATCTACAGTTGTACTGTAAAGGTCACTGTCAGTGTCAAAAATTAAAAGAACTAGTACTTGAAACTTTCAGTCAAAAGTAGAAAGAGGCCTAGGTTGGCACAGTGGTTAGAGCACTCGCCTCCCACCAAAGTGATCCGGGTTCGATTGCCGGTAGTGTTTTTTATTTGAAATCTGTGCAGTTAAGCTCATTGTAGCTTTTCGAAGTAAACTTGGAACTCAATTTTAAAAAGTGCCACTTGAGACTTATGACTAAAGTGGACATCTAGGCTAATACAATAGGCCTAGTAACTTTATTTTTCTGTCTTCAAACAAGAAACTGTTTAGGCCCCTACTGTAAACAGCTTTGTATGTACTTACAACATTATGATTAACTGTATTGCTTATTCTTTCTACCATACTGTACCACATTAATACAGTATAAAAAATTTGACTTAAACAGTAATTATAAATAGTTTTACATACCGTAAAACAGGGTGATTAGAAACACTGAGATGAATAGAAACACAATTTTAAAGTTACATTTTCAGTGTTAATTCTGTTTAAAAATTATGTTTTTGGGTAGGCAAGTTAAAACAGTTTTTAAAGTAGTTATAATTTTTTTAAGCGAAAGATGTCAGCTAGAAATTTATTTCTAATTTTGTTTCTATTCAACCTAGCGTTTCTAATCACCCTGTTTTACGGCACACCTTAGTTTTAACTATATGTTGATGACTTTTATTTTAACACTTTGCCATTTATTTCTGTGGTATATCTATATTTGGGAATTATGTCATGCTTGCTTCCATCAGAGACTAGCTAAATAAATGTCATTTGGGAAAGGTACCCGAGAACCAGGGTGTCATACCCCTAACTGCATATTTACTACCGGGTGCTGGTTGGCATTTGCTAGTCCGCAGAAGGACACGAGGTGAGGCCCTACAATGGAGAGGTGCTGGAATGAGAAGGGTGGAGGAAACTGAAAATTCCTGAGAAAACCAGAGAACCAGCTATATCGTTCGGCAAAATCCCCGTATGCGAAAATCTGGGGCCCAACACCACTGGGGATCGAGCCCATGTCTCCTTGGTGAGAGGCAAGTGGTTTGACCACTTTACTGCCATGGCCCTGAGATTAGTTGTAATATTTCAATTATTAATTCATGTTTATGCAAACAAACCGTTTAGCTTGAGAATAAAGTGAGCTGGCTAGCTCTATCTCAGCCTTATTTTCCCTCCCTTGCTTTGCCGTACCAAATACTGGTGGGAGAGCTAGCGACAACAGTAGGCCTACTTTATAAGTTATTACTTCAGTTATTGGTAACTTACTTGCATGTGTGAACACAAGTTTTTCTGAAATTAGTAATTAACTTAATTCGCGAAGACATTGGACTTATTTTAAATCATCTTAAAAAAGGAAATAATTTTATGAAAAAGGAAAACTACTAGAGTCATGATAATTTCCATATTTTCAAACTATAGAAAAGTGTAACTAAGTTTATGTTTGTAACTGGGCGGGAAATAGACAGTTAGGTTACTAATTACAACTTAAAATTATACAAAAATGGGAAATTTAGTATAGACACACCTACAAGAAATGTATCGTCCAACTTTGTACGTGTGTCTGTCCACAAGAACCCACCTGTGAGTACTTGTGCCCATTTCTATCTAATACTAAGTTTACATTTGTAACATGCTGTAAAGCCTAGTGCTAACAGCCTAACTGCTGATCTACGTGTGCATTTCATTTGTGATGACAGCCAGGTCTCGATGACGTGGTGAGGCAATGCCGAGGGCGTAATCTATTCTTCTCTACGGACGTCAACACCGCCATCAAAGAGGCAGACCTCATCTTCATTTCCGTCAACACGCCCACCAAAACATCAGGCAATGGAAGGGTAAGAATCTTTGGTTGTTTTTGTGTATGTATGTACGAACACTGTTGAGGCCTCAGCTAGATTCTGTCTTGGGCTACTCCTGAAAAATTTTAATTTGCATAGACTCATTTTCTCTCTTTGTCCATCAAAGTATTGAAGTTTATTTTTTTCAAAAAGAAACATAAATCAATCTGCCTGTTCTTTCTAAATTTAGGCAGAATCAACATGGATGGGAGAAGGCTTTATGGAACTATTGTATCTTGCTGTCGTATTTGAACGATAGACCTGTTGTACAGGCCTGCCCAAAAAAGTGGATGAGATGAGGATGGGGCAATGACAGAATTAAGATTGATGAGGAAACAGGAGTTCCCTGAGATAATCCCTTTATCACTGTTATGTCTGACACACTCTTCACTTCAGCATTTCTGGCTGAAGAATTTCTGCTGTCCCTGTTTTCAAAATTGAATTGATTATTCTGGCATACAGACACATGTCTAACCCAACTGTAGAAGCAGCTAAAAGTAATTTTTTTCTGCCAGTTCAGTTCATGAATGCAGTAGCTTGTAAAACTAGTTTCTATTCAAAAGCTAAATTAACTGCTGATACTTTCGGGCTTTGCTTCGCTTGACTACTGTAATTTAAACAACAGTGATAATATTACTGAATTATTAATTTTAATACAATTTTGAACATTAGAGGTTGTTAAATACAGAGATACTTGCAAAAATGAGCCACATTTATTTCAAAAGATGATACCAGCATCTTGTTTAGTGTTTGTAGGAGTCACCAGCAGCAAAAGTGTCACTGTAATTGAAAATGAAAGAAAGAACATTTCACAGTTTGTGTAACAGTTCCATGTTCATAGCTCCTGAAATACAGTACCACAAGTGTTCTATTATCTATCACAGACATATGCAAGCATTTGGTTGATTTATAATATATACCTGTACATCTATAAATTTGGAAAACATAATCTTACATCTACTAACACAAAAAATTAAGTGAAATCTTTTTAAAAGTGATGTTAAAAAAGTAGCAAAATGTAGGACTACATGAAAAGAGGACAGTTGTGTGAATACAGTATTTCATGTCGCCAAATCAAATAAGTCGGCAAATCCTGTGAAGGGTTCAACCAGTAGGTTTATTATATATAAATTTTTATTGTATGTAATACTGTATAGCCAGGTATTAATTGTCTACACTTGCTGTAAAAAGGGGAATACAATTATGGTTTTTAAAATGGTATTGTCATTCTGATGTAAAATTCAGTTTTTATTAAGTTCACAGTCAGCCTTGTGAATTAGGCCTAGATAATTATTTTTTTAGTCTCACGAAACAGATAAAATATTTGATGTTCCATTATGTCAAATGTGTATCTCGTTTCAAAGTCTTCCTCGTCAAAGGAGTAAATATGAGCAATATGCCGACAAGGACTTATCAGGTAGGTAATATTATCTATTATGTGCTCTGTTTGTACCTAGTATTGTTTGTTTTCTTCCTCACTTTCCTCAGATAAAGAAAGGGTAACGTTACACAACACTGATGTACGATCCTGTACCTTACAGGCAGTTATAATAATTCACGGGGGTAAAGTGTGTACAAGATAAAATTTCAGCAGAGTTAAGTTACATGCATCAAAGAAGTTATGAGAGCAGCTTCTTGATCTAATCCTTGCTTTCCCTGCTCTTGAGCAGGGTAAGCAGCCGTTAGCTGACAAAAGTCACCTTATGGTGCGAAAAAAATACGTATGTACACAGTACATATAGGCCTAGGCTTAACTAAAATTGTGACAAAATGAAACGGAATGCACTGCGTTCAAAATATTGCAGAAACAAACACAAAATGAATTGTGTATGTAATGTAGTAAATATAAAAATGTGTAAAAATGTACTGCAGATGTGACATACTGTATAGTGAAATGTTTAACAGGTATAAAATAATATGAAGGCACAATGTAACATTTTACCATCAAAAATGGTAATTTAGTTTTTAGTAATTTGTATTTATTTAATTTTTTTTTTCCTTTCTTGTAATTTTTGTGTGTTTGCTCCAGACTCTTAAATTCCTTAATTTGTATTGTATGTTTCTTAACTTAATTCTAAAAGGTAGGGTTAGTTAATGAGCTCCAATATAGAGTAGATAGTGGAATTTTTGTACCTGAGTAAGTTAGGCTCACATCCTTTTTTATCTTGTGTGTTTATCTTTTAAAATATCACGAAGTTGTCTAAATTTTCCGTAATTATACTGCACTTTGTTTTTTTTTTTTATCACTTTTAGTTAGAATAAACTCCAACCCAGACGACAGTTTTTGTCACAGTTGCAAATGATTTCTAACTAGTCATGAGCACCGGGTTTGAGGTTAAGTTCAGCTTTATTCGTCCACAATAATGGTATAAATTTTATTACGTTGCATTTAGATCACCGAATTTAGGTGCTCTCCTAATTATTAAAGAGTCCTTGCACTGATTACATTTTATATTAAACTGACGAGTTTTTGCATACTTGTTTAAGCTCTTATGAAGCACATTGGCAATAACAGTAATTTTAATTTTATTAGTGCCCAAGTGAGAAGATTTGCCCCAATGCATAAGTTACACCATTATACAATGCAAGTTATGCCACAGAAATTTTGATCACATGAAGGCTTGAATAACATACATAAGTTATTATTTTGAATGCCCTGATATACTTTATGTATGAACATACAAAGTTAAAAGATTATTTTATTGGTTTGTCTAATTCTCTTGACCCAGAGGTCTGCAATCGAACTTATATCTGATCCACCTCTTAGCTAAGTTTGAGTTAAGCAGAGACATAGATGTCTATTTATTTATTTGGTTTTACGTGTCCTCAAACAGCACAGGCCTTGGTAGTGGGGGGGGGGAGAGGGGGGGACTCGACCATGGTCTTTGTTAAGGAACCATCCCAGCATTCGCCTGGAGTGATTTCGGAAAACCCTGGAAAACCAAAATCGGGATGGCCGGAGCCGGGTATTGAACCAGGATCCTCCCGAATGTGAGGCATGTGTTTTACCACTGCTCCACCGCACCTGGTATAATTGAACGTTATTCCTGATTGACAGTAAACTTGTTAAATTATTTAAAGTTAATTTAAACCATCATGGTCTTTTATTTTCTGAACTTTTTAAAGAGTTTAATTTATCTGAATATTTAGTGCACAGCTGTGATACTTATTTTTAAGTTAAATATTGTTTTTTGGGACAATTAAAGACCTAATAGTCCTGCTGTTAATATTTGTAAGGATGTGGATTTTCTTGGCAGCTATTAAAGAAATTAATTTTCACTCAAATTTACAGGACATATTGAGATTTTTCCACAGCATGATCCCTATTTCTATTGGTTTGACTTATTTCTATGTTGCTGCTTCAATTATATTAAATTAAGTTAAAGTTTATTTTGGAATGTGTTATTTGTAGTTTGTGCCATGTAGTCTTCAGTGTTTTTATAATGTCCTGGAGCATAAATGATAATTTTTGTAGCAGAGTAGTTCTAGAGTCTGCTAGTGTAAGTATTGGTGATGATGCTCTATTTCTGTCCACACATCAGGAAAAACCTATTGGTCACGTGACTGAGAAAATCTACCCTATTCCAGAAAATTAGTTTTCATAACAACCTAATCATCACTTCACTTGATTTTATGTTTTTGCAAAGCAACTATCACTAGATACTAGTTCAAAATTGTGGATAAACCAAAATACTAATTTACAGTACTAAAGTTACATGTATAACTTGTAAAATTTCTATCTTAATTTAAATCGACGGTGTAATTTAAATTCCTAGCCTGTCTTGGTTATATTATTTGGACTCGGAAAATGATAGGGTTGCAGCATACTTTATTACAGATTTATTTTATTATGTTTTAATTACTAAAACACATGGACAGTTATGTACAAGTACTTACAGAAACAGTACTTGCAATGTGACTCCAGAAAGAGGATTATTCACAAGCACATGGTCAAGAATTTATTGTATACTAGTTGTATGTACAGTAGTGTGTTTGTATCTTGCAGTATTTTGCTTGCGTAATTAGAGTTACAGGCAGTAGAGTAAGTGTGGAATGATGGGCGATGTTCTTGCAGGGTAGAGCTGCTGACCTGAAGTACGTGGAGGGGGCGGCGCGCATGATTGCTGAAGTTGCAACCTCTAGTAAGATAGTTGTGGAGAAGAGCACCGTCCCGGTGAAGGCAGCAGAGAGCATCCTCGCCATCTTGATGGCGAACCAGAAACCTGGAGTCACCTACCAGGTATCTTCAGCATCACACTGTCTCGCCATGGCTGGCTTTTGCACACCTTTAAGCCTGTTTTCAAGTTACAGTATGTTATGTAAATGTATAATATTTTCTTCCTGGAAAATAATGCTACCAACAAAATTTAAATTTTTTTCTAATCCTTAATGTTTAGTTTCATAAATAAAAATACTGAAACACAGAAAAAATACTACATAAATGATAATTTGATTTAAAAAACATTGTGTCTGAAAAGAATTCTACATTAGCATTTTTTTTTTTTTAATTTGTGACTTTTTGACTTGATGTGTACAGAAGTTATGTTTAGAAAATCTGTTAAACTTGTGTATTGAGATGTGTGTGATTCATGGTGCTGCTTCCAGATCCTGTCGAACCCAGAATTTCTGGCGGAAGGCACAGCAATCAACGACCTTGTACATGCAGACCGTGTACTTATTGGAGGAGAGGACTCGCCAGGTGGCCAAGCAGCCATCGAGGAGCTGTGCTGGGTGTACGAACACTGGATCTGTCGTCGCAACATCATCACCATGAATACTTGGTCATCGGAACTTTCCAAACTGGTCAGTTGACATAATAATTTCATGTCTTGTGTCTAAGTCACAGTAAAAGGTAGTGCTTGGTAGCTAATAGTGAATACACAATTTTCATTTACAAGTATACAAACATTCTATGGAAGTACATTATTTTATCAGCAGTGTGGTCTATTTGAGTTCAGTGGTTTTTCTTTTGATGCTAGTACAAAATATTTTTTTAGGAATTAGTGAATATTTTTATTATTTTTTCAGTTAATATTCCATCTTTTGTCATATTTTTGGAGCTTCAAGTTTTTGTTGAAAATAAATCTTATGACCTATAATGAAGGTAGTTTGGTACATTTGTGGTAAAGTCCATCTACAGAACTATATTCCAGAAAGTGTTGGGGTTTAACGTAAACATAAAAAAATGGGACTATCATGTAATGTGATGAATTTTAGATACTACAAACCCTTAAAAGGTTTACTGTCAGTCAGACTGTATACTACTACGACATGCATTAAATTTTGAAGATTGAATCTGCACTAACATACAATCAGTTTTAAAGATTGCCGCAATGCTATCTTCAATTGGTGACGGGAAACTGTGTGGGATAACCCGTGGTCAGTGAGGGTAATTAATTATATAGCTTGCTTGATGTCATAGTACGACTCATGTAGACTCAAAGAAAATGTGTCGTTGAATGCCACATGTGGAATGACTAACCCTCCCCCCGTCCCTCCCTAATTGTTTCAAAGCGGAAGTATAGTGGGAGGAGGCGGAAGTGTGATAAGGTTATCTTAACTTAGTTATTTAGTTGATACAACAAATAGCCACAAGTTGTTAGCTTAGCTGGCACACAACATGTCTGCAGTGTTATTACTTCTGACTCCTCAATTTAAGGTCTCTAGTTTACTTATGATTTTTCCTGAAAGTGATTTTCCCATGTTTTCCTTCTTTGTTCTAGTATACATATCTCCTTGAGTTAAACACATTACGAGGCCAGCTCCGAGTAAAATTTAATCGGGGAATTTGCAAAAGGGACCAAGTCCACTTTTTTTATAGCAAAGTCAGGTTATACGAGATTTCGACTCTCCAAAGCATTATCTTGGCTGTCAGCAGCAAAAGAAACCCAGTCCTATACAAGAAATACGTTAAACGGACTAGTCCATAAACGTGCCAATAGCACATTTTTTTTGTTTATGACTCACATGATTGTAGTTGAATAATAATTTTCAATGTGGCTTAGTAGTTTTTTCACTAGCATATACCGGTACTAAAGTTCTAATAATCTACACCAAAGACATTATGCTTTCTCTGATAGTGTAATACATAACACTGCTTTATGGGTAAAAGGTACTGGGTGGTGTCGTGTTTGCAAAATATGTTTCTATGTATATCATGTTATTAGTTTTTCACTAGAATATACCAACATTTCACTAATATACACTCAAGGCTTTATATTTTATGTGCCATTGTTAGAAAAAATGCTACTTATTTTTTTAAAAGGTATAAATTCCAATAATATTATTAATTTCTAAAATATAAATGTGTGTCTATGTCAGTTATGGTTGATATTATTCCACATACACTATACTTTCAAGTTATCCATTATTGAAGACCTGTTTCGCTCCCAGATCCACAGTGATACATTTTTTGTTGTTTCCCAGCAATCTACTCACTTGGACTTGGTCTCTTTTGCAAATTCCTGATTCAATTGAAGTACTGTAGTTTACACATTATTTCTAACACAATTAGGAAAAAAAGATGCTGAAGTGCTTTAGTGCAATGTTTGTTTTACTTTAGCACTGCATGTATCATTAAAACCCTGTTCCAATTGATGAATTTGCCATCATATTTTAGTGCAACATATCAAAATGTTCTTAATTAAAAAAATTTTAAACTGTATTAAAAATATTCTAATATGTACTTTAAAATAAAACACTACATTTAATTACAGTATACAAAAGTACTGAGAAGCTGCTGTACTTAAAAATTACAATCACCACGTAAGTACTCTAATTGTTATAGTTTAAAAAATCAGTTATGATTACATAAAAACATTCACTTTACACATTCATTTTATAAATTAATATTTATTGTTCGGTATTTAGCAAGTTTATTATGTGCTAAACACTATTTGACTATTAAATACATCATTATTGTAGTATGGGTCATGTGACTACTATACCATCAAACTACAATATGGCCAAGTATTTTTTGTAGGTGGAAAAATAAGTTTATATTTAAGTTCTAACTTTAGACTTAATGTTAATGCTGTGACCTCTTGATTTTTAAAGTTATTGGTTACTTTTTTGTGTGTACATACCTACTTATATACAGTTAGTATTACTGAAATTATAAACTTATATAATAATGAAGGTTAAAGAAAAGCTTTAAATCTGTAATACTACAGTATATGAGCTGTGTAGTGTAGCATGAGCAGCGAAACGTTGCGTTACGCGCTTCCGCGATTATGTGTCATCCTATTTTTGTATGTATCTGTCAAGTACCAAAACGTGAGTACTTGTGTTTCTGTATTTTGTACAAATCTGATAGCCTAGTGGTCTCTTCCTTTCATTTACAATATATCAATAGAGTATCCTGTATCTTAAAATACAGTAGAACCCGTGTATTACACTTTCTAAAGGACAAATGAAAAATAGTGTAAATGAGGGGAAAGTGTAAATGGAGGAAAACAAGAAAAACTGTAACAAAACGTCTGTCAATTAAACATTTTTACAAGTTAATTCATAATTGCAAGACTTGTAATTTGTAACCTCAAAAATTCTTCATAAGTAAAATAGAATCAGTGTTCTAATAAAAAAATTTATTTAGCATCAACATGCTACTGGGCATAGCTTTAAGAGAAGACATGATGTATACTACTAGCATTGATTAAATTGCCCTTACATTTTAAAACTTTTTGTACACATACCTACATAGGTACAGTCTACAATTTCGTCTCTATTGAAATTTCATCCTTCTTCCATGATATCAACATCTACTTTGTAAGTAAAGGAAAATATATTATCGTCTTCGTAAAAAAATTAATTGTCAATCAGGAGAAGCAAGTACGTATCTACTGAACTGTAAATGGCAGGAATATAATGTATTGTTAACATAGGGAAAATAATGGGAAACACAAAAAATTGTGTATTTAAGGGGAAAATGTAATTCAGGGGAATGTAAAATCAGGGTTCTACTGTACGCATCAAGAAATCGGGCTGTCTATACTGTAGGAATTCTAGTATTCTCCAGAACTGTGGACGATACCAGCTTCCCATTAAGTGTTTTTATGTATTTCAGTAGATAAGTACATTATGCCATTTTCAGTTGAGAGATAACTTACAAAGAGTGTGCACTTGGATGTTTCTTCTAGACAATATGTGACTGTGGTGTTGGTGATCTATCATTCACAGGCAGCAAATGCATTTCTGGCACAGCGCATATCCAGCATAAACTCTCTGTCTGCAGTATGTGAGGCTACGGGAGCGGACATTTCTGAGGTAGCCCGAGCAGTCGGCCTGGACTCCAGGATAGGGCCAAAGTTCCTCCAGGCCTCTGTAGGTACGTCACCATGCAGTAATTGGCTAGATAACCTTATGTACGTTATAGTATTAGTATGGTGCAGTTCTTGTGATTCTTGGTCTTGTGTTATCATATCCTGAGCTTTATTTGTTAAAAATACTGTATGTTTTTACTTTTTATCCACTGTTACATACCGTAGTTTGCTTGACCTGTTGTTCTTTCTTCAGTGCCTGTAGGCTTATTGTGTACCAAACCAAATCACATTTCTTCTTCACAGAAAAGTAATGGGGATTGACATTACTGGCTATTAACAAATCACTTACCCTGAAAAGCTATCCACCCAAAAAACATTTATTCTACAAAGTTAACTGGTAGTATTCCAGTCTTCTCCAAAACATAGCTATTATAGCCATTTTAAATACATATTTAAAAACAAACTTTTGTCTAATGCCGATGCTGATAATACTAGATAATTTTATGAAAACTTTGTCATACTCCCACATATCATAATTAATTGTGCAAAATAATGGTCCCCTCATTATGTTACGTGATGTTACATTATGACATGTTACTTTACGTTATCAAACACTATGTCTTGCTATGTTAAGACCTGTTACATTGGTACACTAGATATTTAAGACCCAATATATTTTGTTGCACTATGTTACCAGTATGTTACATTATAATCTGATATGCTCTGTTACATCACGGTACATGTTACACGCACCACTTAAATAGTTTAAGACCATCGGATGTAACACTCATTTTATGTTTTTGCACGATTCCTATCACTCCGAAATTCAACCCGACCAACTTACCACCATGATTGTTTCACGACTGTCTTTTCTTCAAGTAGCCCAGGCACACCAACTTCACAGTCAGGTCCACCAACACAACAAATGATAAGTTTACA
>PNEQ01000800.1:10086-45347 GCA_003012365.1 Medauroidea extradentata
AGTTAATTAACGTGTCTGTGACACAGGAGTAATTGTGTGCATAACTAATTGTGTTGTGAGAGTTCTAGTTGATTACTGTTTTGTGTATTTCGTAGCTTTGTGAGCTATTAAATCCAGTACTTAATTTAACTCTTTTATTTGTAATTATAAGACCTCTATCCCGAAGAACTCATGGGAATTGCCCACATATAAAGTTTGTGCTCTCAAACTTGTAACAATATTGATTGATTATCTATAATTCGATCTTTTTTTAGTTATACAAAAGTTCAAATTCCACTATATAAATTTGTTATAAATAGCATCCATCCTAGTTCCTCTTTCAACCCTGGAAATTCTAAATAAGCAAATAATGATAAATTTACTGAAATTAAAATTTACTATAGTATAGTATTTTATTTGTATCTCTGTATTTATGCTGATACTATTTTAGAAGTTTACTGTAAATTTATTGCTTCCTCATTTATCATTGTTAAGATATAATAGTTTATTAATATTATATTGACTATAGGTCTGATACTTACAACACTGTGTCCTACTATTTGAGTACTGTTACAAGTTGCGGGCTAGGTACGTTTGGGGATGAAGGTATTAGATAAAATAAATAAAATAAAGCTAACCTAGTTCATTTACAACTGTATATACAAAAAAAAACCTATGTCTATAATGATTTACCACAATAAATGTCAAACAGAATTAATAAAAACTATTTACATTAAGGAAACAAATACATCTACATTAGTTTTCTGTATAAGGAAAGGTTACTAGTCACTCACAATGATGGACCCAATGAAAGAATACCAAAGAATCTTTTCTGGCCTAGAAAAACCTTCTTCCTACTACTTGCTACGGTCCCACTCGCTGGACACCCTCGAACAGTCGTCGCAATCCAATACTTGTCGTCACTATCACTTGAGCTCCCACCAGGCACCTGCCAGTCAAAACTCTCCCGCTCCTGCTGCAGCTCCCCCTTATATACCAACACCTATATCTCGAATTATCTCGGCAAGTCTCTGTTCTCCAACCACCTGGAAAGGCGTCGCTTCAAAGTCAAGCACCACCCCGAGAGATAAAGAAGGAACAGGGACATTTCAGATCACAATATCTCCCTCGGTTACCCGATATTGGGTGCAGGTGGTCTCCACCGCCCATGGGCGACACAATGTACGCCGAACCTCTTTATTATTGCCGCTGCTATATCGGCTTACACTGCTCTCCGATTACAGTGGCGTTAAGGTTGTTATCGTGGAGTAATACAATCCATGCAACACCCGAGGAGGTATTTTAGCACTGCCGCCACTGTATTGTATTTCGCCGCTCTGCCCAACAGCCCCGGCGCCAAGAAGTGGGAGGAAAGGGGTGTCCTAGCTCCGCCACCACAGTATCGTACTACACCGCCCGGCCAGACAGTCGCGGTTCACAACAGTACTTATCATTACACAAGTACCATTTCTGGCATTGCCAACTGCTATTTTAAATGTTTTTATTGTAGTCAATTTTTATGGTGACAATACCGTAAAATAATTTATATTAGCTCGTATAAGACATAAAAACCTGTTAAAAGTATCAAATTATGTACTGCAGCCATGATTATTATTTAAAAGTATGGTAGTTAATACACCCACGAATAACATGTGTTGCACCGTTTAGTGCTCAGTGCATGGCGACGGTGGCGCGTAGCGGCATTTTGCGGAACTTACATAGATTCTACAGTTTTTTCTTGTTACCCCCTTTCTCCTTTTCACCGCACTTGCACAGTTGTTAAGCTCTGGCCAAGTTTAGCTGGTGTGTGGATGTGGGCCGCTCTTTCACTTTTTCGTTGGTCTAGCGTCTGAAAACAATGTAGGTTTAACGATGTTTGTCATGGATGGATTTAGTTTAATGTTTGTTGAATTTTGGTGATTCCTTCTTTTGTTGACGTGCGCTGCGATGAACCTTTTGTCAATTAGTTTTAATGACTCGGTGTCTCTTTTCATAGCGTTTGAAAATGTTTTGAAATTTAACTGATTAGCGATTTGCGGTAACTAGACTGGAGCATTTGGACGTGAAATTCAACACTCATTATTTTGACAATGACTTGACAAATTTGCATTGCTTGTCTCTTTTGAGAAAGTTGTCTACTTCATGTCGCTCACGCAATGTTGACGTTCGCGTGTGATGCATTCACTTTAATCAAGAGTACATTTGTTAATGGAACTTATGTGAGATCGCAATGTGTACACGTATTTAGTCCTGATCGTGTAAGAAGTGGTAAATGTACTTAGAGGCACTTTTTATGATGCTAGTTTTGCAAAATTCAAAAGGGTTAAATATTTATCGGAATTTTTTCGTATCTCTGCATGGTATTTCTAACTTTTGTAAATGCAAATTCCTTCAATTTGTTAAATTTTGAAATAATATACACGGAGTCTAAATTATAAAACTTAACTAGGTGGATTGTTCAAGGTAATAATGTTTACATGATTTGAAAAGATTTTCAGAATTAATTACAGGTGACAGTCTGATTCCCTACTCTTTCATTTTGTTTGTTGTACACCTTGTTATTATTTTTATTTATTTTTTGTTGAGCCTACCTTCTGCAAGTGCTAATTGGGTTCAGTGTTATGCATACAATATGCTCATGACATTAACTTGTAAAGCGTAGGTGGTACAGCGATGTGGAAATAAACAATAAATGCACGCACGTATGTAGCCAGGAAAATTAATATTAATTTACGTTTTACAAAGTTGTTGCTTTTAGCTGAACACTGCCTGTTGCAGAGATTGACTGCAGTGCTGCCGGAGACTGAAGTGGCACAACACCATTGCTAACGGAGCTGTCGCGTTTCCTCTCATCCGCTTTATTCTGCCTGTCAGTGTTTGTCTGCTCACGTCATATTCATAGTTGTGTATACACAAACATACACAAACACACACATATGCATATGTATACATATTGTTACGGGGAATAACAATATACACACAGGATGTTTCTTAGGTAGGAATATATATGTCCTTACTTATTATATATTATAAATGTAATAAGATAACTTAAGAAACATCATATATTTAAATACATACACACCGGATGTTTCTTAACTAACTCATGCCTTTTCATCACGAAAAAAGTAAGACGAAAATATGTTTTGTGATTCTTTCACCTAAACTTAATATTAAGGGTGTAGTAAGCATCTAAATACGAAATTTTAAAACCGTATTTGTACCAAAAATACTGTGAAAAACTGACATAAGAAGCTAAAATATCAGCATTGCTTAATGCTATCGGGACCTTCAAACGTACAGAAACTGCTGCTTGATACCTTCCACCCTTATCAAAATAACACAGGTGGCTACCCTCTAAGGCCGGCATTCCTAAACAATAAGTTAGGGTCTACATAAGCACTACCATCTCAGGCGCCAGAAAAGCAACGACAGAGACCAAACTCGCTGAGCGTATTCCTAGACGTGTTTGCGCAGTGTCCCAAGATGATATCAGGTACGTCACGGCTTATTATTCGCCGCCCCACGCGACACTAGAAACAAATGAAGGCGACGATGAGCGCTGCTGATTTACCATGGCTATAACAAGAACACGTTAAACTTTGTACTTTTGAAAAGTATTATTTAGCATTTGAATTTGTTTGCAAAATAATTACAATAACAAATATATAAATATCACGGATTATAAAGGTCACAATTAAAATATTCAATAACTGTTTCTTGTTAAAACTTAAAACAGTAGGTACAGAAGCCACGCCATCGCAGTGTTTCCATTCATATTTTTCTGCTGATTATGACCTGAAATAATATATTAGCATATTATTTGGACACGTGGAATTACATACAAAGCATAATTCACAATCACTGTTAAAATATATTATTATTACGCCGCAACTAAACACTAAAAACTAGGTGTTGTTACGATAACAGTGGCACATAAATTAGGGCTCTCATCGCCTCTATACACAACGCACTAAACCGACAAGATTTTTTTCTTTTATCATAGGCTATTACTTCATAAAACTTCAAGCAATGGCTCTATCATTCCATTGAACACATCTCTCTAGCAAAGTGAAATTCATGCTTCAGTCGGAACTTCGTTTTTATTCTGTTATTTCATTTTGAAACAGTCTCTAACCTGAGTATCGACGATACATAAAGCTCACTTAACTAACCATTTGTTTCTGAAATGTATGAAATAAAAATATGTTTTCACAATTTTCGAAGGTTCAGAATAACACTGATACAACGCGCGAGTTGCTAAAAAATATGTTGCCTGTCAACATCTGAAATGTGCTTTTATTTTACAATATGTTGATAGTAAATATATCGCAGATGTTTAGTAGTTTCTAAAGAAACATGTTTTTTTTTGTGATGCAAAATGTTTACTCAATACTATTTTTTTGCGTGATTTGGTCAATGTGGACGAATTAGAATGCCTATATTAATCATGTTTACACTGCGTTATTGTTATTTTACATGTATAAAATGAAAAGCAAATATGCATTAGTACATTTTAATTGAGTATAACTTGTTATTATGAACGTTAAAAATTATCCCGGAAAATGAATTGTTTAACTGTGTCATTTTAATGTCTAAAATTACAAAATAAGATATGTGCATCTGAACGTGACGACCAAAATTTTATTGTGTTAGACACAATATTTCTTATTTTAAGTTTAGCACAAAAAAAGTATAAAATTTCTTACAGAACGTAAAACATTTGAAAAAATAATTTTTATATATGTATTGTATGTTATTTACAGCGAAAACCAACTACTTTGTACTCTTTACCAATAGTCGATTATAACATCGTAACGGTTGAATATCATGTTATTTTAATGTGTAGAAACGCTATTTCCTCAAATTAAAGTAATCGTCCTACTACTAAGAATATTCTGTGTACTATAAAAAAAGTTAAAAAAAAAAACTTTGGACCAGCCGGGATTCGAACCCGAAAGATTTTCATACCGACCGCGCACCTTGCCCTTTTTTTTTTTTAATATTTGGTACAATGGTAAGGCTAACGCCTCGCCACTGCACCAAACATTATCCCCCCCCCCCTCTTAAGTTGGTTAATTCATGCAATTCCCCAGTAACTTTTTAATGTGTAGTTGTCGTTGTAATTGTAAGGTGTCTTCTGGCACACAGACAAGACGATCTCAAACACCCAGTCCTGAACCCGAGGAAGTGGTTGCAAATATCACCTCCCCGGCCGGGAATCGAACCCGGGACCCTTACCCCAGCAGCCAGGTGCGCTAACCACTGAGCCAAGTTGCTGGACCACAAGAGCCAACTGCGCTGATATCAAAGCTGTGCAAAAAAATGTATACTAAAGCTTTCATATAGCAAACTGTCTACAAAATCATAATTTTCTTATTTATTAATAGTTTTAAGTTTTTGAAAAGCTTATAGCTTATCACTTAACATTCACGCCATCGTTAAGTTTTATTTTACATACAATATTCTTGTGTTTGTTGACTCGCGTTTTGTTAAATACGTTTTTCGGCAGGCAAGCGTTTATGTTCGGGGAACCTGTTAAGACAAGACCATCTCCGGATACTGAAAAGAAAGGGTCGAGTCCTATCTCGCAACCGTATTCCTAAACGTCCTGATGGTATCGGATAAGTCATGGATTATTGTTTGCCGTCCCGTGTGCGGTTATAAATTAATTAAGGCGGCGCTGGGCAGTGCTTTTTTATAGAACAAGTAGCAGTGACTTTCAACAGCTATTTAACAAAAATGCGTTAATTTTTTACATTTAAAACGTAATTTATTGCATTTTAAATTGTTTCAAACTAGAAGAAATCATAAATACAGTAATAAAGATTGAAAATTATGTAATATATCTTTCGAAATTATGTATTAAAACTAAAATTAAAATTTCTTGTGCAAAGTAAAAAAAGTAAGTTTTTTTTTTTATAAATTGCACTGTAGCCTATTATCTATAATAATACATTTTTGCGACATTTATTGCATGTCATCACAGGTACACTTGTTTCCCACAATACTAGCACCAAATGTTTACTAAATGACCCTAGAACCTTTTTTTTTGATGGCGTAATTGTACTCATACGTTTGTCTGCAACTCGTTTATAACATTGTTCTGCGCCCCTGTGACAAGTTTAAATTTGACTCTATAATTTCTTGGTATTGTTAAAGTTTCAAACCAGTCCGGTTCATTAACCGTCTTAGAAAAGGAGGAAACAAATAATCCCTCTTTAGATTCTAGTACATGAAAACCTCTATAGTTTAACAAAGACTATTTAAAAATCAAGCTGAAAATATGTGCATATTTTCTAGACACTCTCCTGAAAAACTTCCTAATATTCCCAAGGAATTCCGCGTCCGGTTTTCCACAATTTCGAAAAATAAGTTAGCCATTTTGAATGTTTGCTGAAAATCCTTAAAAAATTTCGCAAAACTTAAACTTTTGAACTTAGAGAGCTGGACCTTATTGTTTTTCATTAATTTTAGTGATTACATTATCTTTCAGAATGTATCAAATTCATTCATGGTGATATGCTTTTAAAAATAATTTATTAAAATTTCTGAGGTGAAGTTACATTTCTTCAGTGAATCACATAAGAAGCTCAAATCATATCAAAAGAATTTTCAAACAAAAAATTTACGTTGTAAAAATACCTACCAGAAACACATATTTTGCAACAGATATTACAAAATATGGTCTAACAGTGTAATGCAGTGTCAAGCATGGTGCATCATTTGGTTAAACGAGAATTGTGACCTCTGCACGTTAAAAATACAACGCATCCTTCAGCAGTAGGTTTAGTGTTTACTGTAAACCAACTTAATTTACGAAAGCAAGTTTAATAGTCCATTGGGTTTTTTGCTATTTCGGTTATTATCGGAATTCGTACGAGTATTCAAGACAGTAAACTTACAAGAGTGGACTTTCTGCAACATATTCGACATTGCCCTGCTGTTGTCCTTAATCATGAATAAGTAAAAACCAATAATATAAACATAATATTATAATTGACAGTGGTTGTCCATGAAGACTTACCAGTGAGAATAGTACAGTAACAGACGGTGTTATTATACGAACATCAATCAATCGGTATTTGTTTGACGTCTCATTCCCTACCGAAATTGGCCTATTCATCTCTCACTGTTGATGCTTCTCCTACATCTTAAATACAAATTCTGCACCCGTACTATTACAAAATACAAAATATTATTAAATTAATAAATTCAATAAGATTTATGTGGCACCCCCATATGTAGCCACAATAAAAGCCATGCCAACTTCAGCCACTTGTTGTGCAGATGCATTTGGATGATTAAATATTGCAACCTTCCTCTGCAGATCGATACTATGTTGCCAATTCAGAAAAGATACCTATTTGCCTTTGCAACACAGAACAGAAATTGTATCGCAGGCCGAGTCTGCGTGTAGGAAGAGTAAACTATCCTTCATGTATCCTACACCATGTTGTAAAGCTTTACTATTGTAGACGTTTTCAACTTGATCTTTTCTCTCCGGCACAAGCAATTTGTTGTGACTACCACTGGGTGCCACGACAGTCATCAATACAGGAATGTCTGTATTCTTTCCGACAGTAACAATACCGCCTCCAAATTTGACATATTGACTTCAGTTGATAATCTCAGTCTGTCAACATCCGTATGAGTTTGCAATACTTGGTAGCCTAAAACGTGTTTGTGACAGGTGAGAAAATTTATGAACCTAATTTTGTTCACATGGTTTTCAAGGAATTAATTTTGGAGAGAAATCACTTCAAAGTGTTCTTGTACTTCAAACACATTCGTTAGTGCTTTACCAGCCCACCTCATTTGCTCGTATGTAGTAGGTGGTGCACTGCTATAGCCATAGAACACAACACAAGCTGATGGATAGTGGATGTTCAGATACGTTTTGTGCTGGTCACATAAATCACGATATGTTGGTGGTCTTTGACAAACAACCTTGTGACGTAGATGTCCCACATCTATAACAAAAGTGTGTTTAAATTACATTTTACTGTAAGGCCCAAATTTTTCTAGACAGGACTGCAAGTATGACTTCGTGTTTTTGCACATAAAACATTCATCGATAAAGGATGGAGGATATGAAGCAAGCTCATATTTAAGGTATTCAGTGAGATCTTCTACGCTCTTCACAATGCACAGCATGCGGTGCAGTAGCTGGTTTGAGTTACTGCAACCAACGTCATCTTTTAGCTTCCCTGATTTGCTCAAAGTGGCCAAAGATTCGACAGTGTAATTTCGCTTGAGGCGAACTTCACTAAATCGTTTGCATTCTATTTCCTTCATTGGTGCTTTACCAAGTTCTTCAGCACTGTCACAGTTTATAATATTGTGGGCACCTATGCCACTAGAAAGAGTCACTAGAAAAGGGTGAGATTCTTGAAACGGTTGAAGCACATGAAGCCAGTCACATACTGGCCACGAGATACTTCGCGACTATAACACACATGAATATATTAACAGTAAAAATCATAAAAAAAATTGCTTTTATTTAAATGATCTAAAAAAAACTTTAAATTAATTCCAATCAATTAATTTATTACATTCTCAGAGCTTCGTTTAGAAGGGTAAGAGACAGGGTTCTCCCTGGTGTCCTAAGGTAGTACTTTCACATCATGTTTGATACACCCTGATGCCAACACGGCCTCATCGTGACTTGGGTGTTTGGAGGTACGCGCCACTTATTTCAGCTTGAAGCTTACTTGTGCGTAGCAAAACGCAGTTCCGGGTTTGATTTTGGATTTCTTGCACCACCGCTAGAATTTGCGCAGGATGTAGGTCGATATTATTCAAGGCTTACGGTTTAGCCGGCCGTTTTACCATCTCCTCGAAGAGCTGAAGCGGACGTCATTTTATTTGTATTATTCTCAGCAAACCCTTTCATTTGATACCCATATCATGGAAGTGCATAAATATTAATTAGTCCACTTTTTTGGGCGATCCGCTATATTGAATTTAGAATGACATCACTTAGGTAACCATGCATTGTCATCCACACTAAACATTATTCAAAATTTCAGCTCAATCGGTTGAGGATGACTGCATCAAAATTCAGTTGCAATGTTTAACTCGAGCAAATATAGAAACATTGCAAGTTAAATAAAAGCTTGTAAACACTACAGAGCAGCTAGATAGTTCATTCTGTAGGCATCATGTGAAAACAAACGTCGCCACACATCAAACCCAGAAGGTTGGGCACTGTTTTTATCAACAAGAAGCTATGGAATTGCGATGCTTCCAGGGATAAGTTGCTGCATGTCTTTGTTACTGTAGAGCTATCCGCATAAAATGGTTCCAACAAAAGTAAAAGTAAAAAGTACATATAGAGGTCAACTTTTTTTGTAACTTACTTCCATCCCTTTAAATAGAAGTACTACACTACGTCGCATAAATTGAGAAGTGTAAAACATAATAATCAAGAACCACATTGTTGCGGTATCTGACGGCCCTAATATGAAAATCAAAATTTTTTTTACAAATAAGTGTATTTCACATTCTGAAAACCAAAAGCTGATAGCATTGACCGATACAACCTTTCTTCTTATTTCGGTAGTACTGAGAAAATCGTTTTGCGAATAGGAATAACAATATGCCAAGTATTTCCTTATTCAGCTAATTGATGCGCCATGCTTGGCAATGCAATACAGTGTTGGACCACATCGTGTAATGTATTTTGTAAAGTACGTGATTTTGGTGGGTCTTTTAATGATCTACATCTTTTGCTCATAACATTTTTTTGATACGATTCACTTTTTTGTGATCTTCGAACGATTCTTGCAATGGATTCGTATTATGAACAAAACAGTTTTTCTGTACATATGCCATTGTGGGCGAATGTTACCGTATTGCACTATTTTTCATGTGATTCACTGAAATAGTATAATTTCACTGCAAACATTTCAAAAATCTTTCTTTAAAGGCTTGTCACACTCATGTAAACAAAACAAGTGTAATTAATTTGATATATTCAGAAAGCTAATTTTATCACAAATCTTTATAAAAAGTTAGCTTTCTAGGTTCAAATGTTAAGACGTTACGATTTTTTTTTACAATTTTAGGCAACAATTCAAAATGGTGGAAACCCCGACGCGGGATTCTTAGGTACTTTTAGGAGGTGTTTCTAAATGGTGCCCAGAATATATCCTCAAGTTTTCAGCTTGATTTTTTCAATGTCTGGGGTTGATTTATATTTTGCCGGTTTGCACTGTACTGCTCCTTCCACCTCATACGACTTTGAATCTTTTTGGATATTTTGTAAGATTGTTATCAGTTGTCATGTTCTACAAACTAAGAAAATGTTTCCTTGTTTACCACACTTCTTGCCCAGCTTTTCGCAAGATTTACCAAAAGCTGGGCAAGAACTTCGTTAAAGATCATTATATCTAGGGCACTGGAAATAAGTGGATAAATGTCTCTTGACATGATTTTATTTACAAGTTGCTTCGACATTTATTGACATAAATTTACACATCGAAATATATTTACTGTTGTTTTGTTACTTCTGTTTCTCTACGGCTCTTTGTTGCTTGGTCAAAATGTAAAATTTTCTTCTCGAAGAAGTTTTTCTCAAACTGTTTCACTGGCTTTTCAATAACAATTTTATCTTTCAGCAATCTACTTGATAAATTTAGAAATAACCTTTTAATTTCATGGTTTATGACAGCTGTAATAATTTCATGAAATTGTTTACTATCTGTTTGGGTGAATTAATTAAATAAGTACCTGTCATATGTTAGAATAGACTCAGGTATCAGAAAAAGAACATCAAGTTTCTGTTTCATAATGTTTATGTCATTATCCCCTATTTGCTAAGGGTTATTGGAACGCATCTTAAATAGGGTTATTGTAGAGTCTTGTTTCGTAATGTCACATCAAACACATAGTACCGGTACGTATGAAATTTTGATTTTTCTGTGAAAAGAGTTTATAGGTGTGGCTATGGTACTGATGTTTTATTACTTATGTTATGATTCATCTGTTAGTACAAAAAATGAAGATTGTGTTCGTCGAGGGCGATTCACATAAAAAGTCAAATGAAAAAACTAAACAAAATGCTAGGTACATATCGCACTTAATTCTGAACACAATAATAAAACTATCATATGGTCACCGCTAGAAACAATTAATTAAGCAATTATTGGGTCACGTAAATATGCTTGTAACTGTGCAAAATATAAGATAGTACAATAAGATATTAAATTGATAAAATTATGATTTAATTAGCTGTGTTGACGGGATCAGTGGCACTTGCATATCGAAGGTGTGTGTGTTGGATAGGTACATTACCAAAATCCTATCAGAAGGACGACAAAAGTTTTAAATTGATTTCATAAGGAAATTTGCTACCTTTTTAATAGATAATATTTGAGAATTAGTGGAATAAATCCAGTTACTGTCTGAGGATAACTGTATAAAATATTGCAATACAAATATAACAATAATTATTGTTAATATTTTTAACAGTTATCACTCGATGCGGGCTTAATAATTTCTACTGTATATAGCCAACTGAACAAAGGTGCAGAGCACTGCGCTCGTGTGGTAGATAAGCCACCTAGCGTACGTTAAAAATCTGAAAAATTAATTTCAATGGGAACCAAAGCCCTAAGAGTGTCCCATATAGGCGACAATTTTTGATTCTGTTAACCATTTCTTTCATAATACATTCAAAAAATATCGATTTATTTGCACGATTTCCACTTATCGAACAAAATTACAGTGACGACTGTACCGATTTTTTTTAATGTCAAAGGAATTATTTTACAAAATGTAAACAAGCACTTTTAACTTCTTCGTTCACGAAACTTTATACAAAAATCCGGTCTTTAACATCATGTAGTTTGTTATTTACGTAATTTACGAACACAAAAGCATCATCAAAACCCTTACTTGAAAAAAGAGCGTACCTCCCACACAATATTTGATGAGGCCATAGGTCGTATGTATATTTTCTTTATATTTTGTCGTCACGAATCACCTCCCAAATGGCGTCGGTCTACTTAAGAATCATTCTCTCTCTCACTCTCTGTCTCTGTCTCTCTCTCTCTCTCTCTCTCTCTCTATATATATATATATATATATATATATATATATATATATATATATTCACTCCAATCAGCTTTCAAATCAGAATTCCATAAAAAGACGTGGCTACAAAAGTAAAACCAAAGTCAGACAAATCACAAACTGAAAACTGTGTGTATCAGATTCCCTGTGAATGTCGCTGTGTATATACTGGAGAGACTGGTAGACCCCTCTCTACACGAATAAAAGAGAACAAAAATAACGTAAAGAAAGGTGAAGGTAAAAAATCCAAACAATCAGAACATGCCTGGGACAATAGTCACAGAATACTCCACGGACACGGGAAACAAACAAAATTAAAATGAAAATCAAATAATCGGCAGTCGTAGTTAGTAACATAAATGTATTGAGCCAGCAAAGCATATAATTGAATAATATTTGGTTATAAATAATTTAAAAATATGTACATTTACAACAAAAAATAACTAAGCCACAGCCACCGTCACTGGCAAGCATTAGCCAATGACAACAAATTCTTACATGTGCACCCAATCAGGATATGGCTCTTTCATATTAGCCAGGACAGAAGTGGTGTTGCAGGGTAAATAAACCCCTTGTTTTACAGTCTGCAGGCGCTCCTCGGACTGTGTATGTGCCTGAAGACGGTGTCAGATTGCAGTCTCCGAAACGTCGTCGTTTGTTTCGTCGCAAGGAGACCATTGTGTTGTATGTGATTTTGTTTTCATTTTCTTGGTTTTACTGTCCACTGTTACTGTGTTGTTTGCATTCGTTCGCTTTCCTCAAAGTGTCTGTGTTTCAACTCTGTCTTCTACATTCACCTTTTTTGTCGCTTGTTTGTTTTGTCTGTTTGTTAATGTAATTACATTTATTTTTTGTTTGTTGCTTCGAACTTATTGATGTAATTCATTTTGTGGAATAATCTGAGTTGTTTATTTATTTTCCTTTGTTTATTTTTTGGTGCGTTGGTGTTAGTTTGTGTTAATTTAATTTCTTGTAACTCCTTAACTAAATTCCCTGTGAAATTGTATGTGTACTTATGTTTTCCAGTTGCAAACTAAATCTTTTTTTCTTTACTTATTTGTTTGTGAGTATTCTCTGGTTTTCAGTGAAATACCATTTGCTGCAATGACGTATGTCCAAAATAATCTAAGTTTATAGCAGCAAGAATTGTGTGAATTTTTCTTGTAAGCAGTTCATTCTTTGAACTTGTAACAAGAGGACCTTTTAGTTGCGACCATTTTTGTTCCTTAAGATGTACTGCTCGAATAGACAACATGAAATGTTCACAAAATCTGACGGCAAAGTAATTTTATGCAATACGAGGGTGGCCACCCCTACTATTTTCAGGAAATGGAATGTTTGAGGGCTGAAATTTTTTCAGGTTAAAGATCTTTGTAACACTTAACATCACATTCAGAATTGTAATTATCTCCTAGCCGTTTTTGGTATTTTAACCAAGTACATTATTTTAAATTAAATTTTCAAGGGCTGATATTTTCTTTAAAATTTAGTGGTCTTAAAAGTGTCTCATATAATGCCTGCTTGCTTTTTCATGAGGAATCACCTCTCGAAGTTTGGGCTTTTAACTTCCTTCCGCCCTGTGTATATGTCCTTTCTTTCGTGAGAAATACGCCCGGGATTTTTGTCCGTGTATTTCAGAAAAACTCTTTATCTGGATGCATATCTGGCTGCCAACTCGATTCACAAACTGAATTCACCATCTAGTTTTCCATATGGACACATATCTGTATTCATATCTGGATTGGCATTGGACTTATATCATCTGGATTCACCATGGATTTGCCATTATACTATATTTTGCCGGGAAACATACTGCTGACACATTCTGATTGCTTAAAGCTTTGTGAATTTATACAAACAATACGTACTCATATTATTATAAATATAACTGTAAAATCCGTGATAGTACTTGCTTTTCGAATCGTCGTAAAATCTGAATTATTTTATCCAGTAACTTAGAGGTTTTTAACTTTTCAAGATGAGTTGTTAACATACGTATAATTTTGAGGAAATTAACAAACAAAGCGATATCTCAACTGGTTACATAAATATCATTGGCTAATCTAAAACTAATTTAACGATTTTCCATCTCGTTAGATGCAGAAATTTGAAAAAAAAAAAAAAATGTGAAAACAGTGTTTTAGGTATTACTAGAGCAGCAAATACAGGATGCATAAGTTTATATGGGGCAGATTTTAAAGGAGAGTTCACAAAAAACCGTAAGCTTAGTTAGTTAAACGACTTTGATACTGAAATATTAGATTTTTTCGTTAACATTATTGTCTGTATGTTCACTAAAATAAGTGAAGTAAAAGACTATTTGTGGTGCCTGTATGATATGTAATGAATAAATATAGTTAACTCGGTCGATATACGTATATGCGTGCCAGAACAAAATAAATTGTACAAAATATTGCAAGCTTAACGTATAACGGTAAATTTATTTTCTCTTATGCAAATGTACCTAATATTGCTTTGTAAGTGATGATAGTATTGTGTAATGTCGGTTACGACGCTTCAAAAGGTTTTTGTTCGTAGTGTTTACGATGGATAACGTAGCCAACGTGACTACATTTTGCGAAAAGTGTAATTAATGTATAAAGTATTGCGGCAGCCAAAAATCCATGCCTTAAGGCTAAATGTCCCCATTTTAAATCAGAATGCCACCACCACGAGGCAGCACCAAAATGAGCAAATTTTTCTACAGAAATAACTCGGCAACCCAAGAACGGATTTTAATGCGGGAAACGGTATTTTACATAGTAATACCATACTAATGTAGGTAATTAGTTTGCATGCCATTAAAATTATCCGATATAGAAATGTTTTAAAAATAACGTCTAAAACGCAATAAGTTTTAAAATGTCGCCTTACAGAAACACGGCCATGAGATAGACAAATTTAACGCAATTTACAGATTTTGAATAGGTCAAGTACTTTTGTCGGAAATATAAAAATAACATATTAAAATGTAAGGTATCGCGATACAGGATTCGCGCCCCACCCCCTTTTTACCTTCGCGTAAATAACATTGTTAATGCGACAGTCGGCCTCTGGTGTGCTTCCAAGATCAAAAGCATCTTTCCCATCTCTCTCTTGTAATTATATTACTGTTTGAAAATACGTACGGCTGTGTGTTACATTTGTATAACAGCGTGGTAATTATAGACAGAAACACTCAACAACTAAACCAACTATGCTTCCGTTATTCAGACACGGTTGTTAGTAAGTAACATCCAAGCTTTTACCTGGTGGTAACTCAGGAAACCGTGGAAAACACAAAGCCATATGCGTTTCGTTTTCTACAGAGGCAGCGTCACTGCTCCTCCGGGCTATTACGTACGTCTCAACTTTGTTTCTGACTCTCAGGAATTAATGTTTGTCTTGGAGATGCTAGTTACCTTTATTGTGTATGCGTAATGTCATAAATCGGTGCAGATTTTGCCGATGAAATTATTACGTGACCGAATTTGTTTACTTTAAGAAATTATATACTATGTCAATGTATGAGTTGCATTTTGCATAGGATGAACACACGCAAACTGGGTTTTTTCAGATATAACAATACAAAATATCATTTTATAGTCATTACAGGCACCGTTTTGTATCGTCTTATGAATTCAGTTCATAAATCGGACTGAAATTGGTTTCATTGTTGAGGAACACCCAACTCCAAAGAAAACGGAGGGTCCTGGAGTAATTCCCGGGGAAATTTTGGTGTTTCAAGGTGCAATATGGGGTTATTTAAGCATTTATCATTCCTAAAAAATACTAATTAAGCAGCTAGTTGAAATAAGAATTTTATTTTTAGAAAAATTTTTTTGAGGGAACAGATTTATTAAAATTAACATTTACCATAGGTACATGTTGGAGCCCTATACACACAACAAAATAATGAATTTTAATACCGAAAAAACATGAATATTAAACTTACAAGCTGCAGTAGCTGTAAGAATGTTCCAAACAACATAAAAAATTAACTAAAATAAACTTTTATTCGAATTTATTGGTTTGTGGACATACACCATTGCTCATGTTTGCTGACCAAACTTGTATTGAAAGACAAAGTGACAAAATACAAAAACACACAAAAACACAGAAAACGCAAGAAATAACAATCCCATATGAAGTTCCTGTGGGATTGTGTTTTCTTGCGTTTTCTTACTATAACAGTACACAAATGTTGTGTATTATTTGATAAACGATTGGTTCATTGTTTCAGAAGACTGCTTTCTCCTCCCATTCACTTTTGCCACACAGACAGCAGCAATAATAATATCGACATTGATAATACGATGTACATATGCAGTTACAAAGTATCTGTGTGAGTGTGTGTATGTGGAGGGGGTTTCGTGACATGTGTATTTACGTAAAATTATTTATATTGATTAATAAAAATTTTATGTTCTTCATTACATGTATAGGATAAACATCTTCCTCCGCTATGAAGTTTTCGCTGGCTTTGTTTTATCTAGTAGCTTGAATGTACAAATACGCGTTTTATTTTTCCTAATTTCTATTCTAACTCCACGAGAAACAATATCAGGGAATACATAAGTATATCAGAGGGGGTCCTTTTTGTCATGAAGTACGTAACTATTTGATTTAGTCCGCCTAAAATATACCGCTCTTGTGCACCATCCCTCAATCACAACAAATTTCCAGGGCCAAATTATTAGTACTAATAATATTATTATTTGATTTAATTTACATTTATAACAATATGTGGAGAAATGCAGTCCGTATATGTTACCACGTCTGTATGAATGTTTCATGTTAGCATACCAGAATACATTGTTGCTACACCTGCAATTTATCTGTTCTGATTATGTAGTACTTCATTGTCGTAACTGATACGCACAGATATGAAATTGAAGTGAAGAAGGTTATACGGCACTGTAGGCAAAAGTCTTGAATGCCGATGAGCATAAGTGGTGTTAGTGTAGAGTATCTTGGAAATGAAGGGGTGGGGTAAATGGGAGAACCCCGATAAAACCCGCCCACCGGCGACATCGTAAGGCATGATTTACCTGGCCGAGACACAGACTAAATTGTAATACAGACGCGAAATGACGTGGTGGCTCGTTTCATATTGGCGAACTTCGCCTCTAATTGGTTTCCCGAGCATGTTACGGCAGGTTTCCTATTGGCCTGGCTGCCGATAATCAGAGCAACTGCCTCACGTTGATTGGCAGAAGGTGTTTCCGCCATGTTGCTGGCCAGGAAAGCCATTTTTCTGACGTGTGTGGCTGAGTTAGCTGGCTGGCTATTTCACTTCTGTATTCCTAAATATTCCGTGGCCGGGGATTGATCCCTGATCACCTTGGTGGAAGGCGAGCTATCTAACCGCTCAGACACCGCGGCCCACTAATAACATTGATCGCGAAATATTTTTTCCAATATATTTACAAATATATCAACCTCAACGTTGTATTACATAGGCTACCTCGTAGTGCCAAATTCTGTATGTTCGCAAGGAAGCATTCGGGAATCTGAATCGCATTGGGCAGTTACAGTGATTGACTCGATTGGCGAGGTTTTCTGCCAGCCATTTTCTCTTTGTGGTGTTGATAAAACCAAGGCCTGTTTCCTGTAATTAGCCAATTAAATAAATAACTACAACATTTCTACGTTACGTACCTATGTATCTAAAAGGTGAGGTGAGAGGTTTTTACGGCCCGAGGTCTTCAGATTCGATGAGGGTGAAATGAGGGAAAGGACATCATATATCCATGCCCCGTCCATATTCGAACCTGTGTCCTCTCCCACAGTAGACCGGCACCTTCCTGACTACGCTATGGAGGCTGGCAATATCACAAATATAATACGCACGAAGACAAAATTATTATTGTTATACTGACAAATTAGTAAGTATCAATGTCATACATTTATTTATCCTGTATCCTTCATTTTACTAGGCCACAAGGTACTGTTTTTTTTTCCTTTTTGCCGCCAAAGACAAACATTTCTTTCTTTTTCCTTTTCCTGTCACGGCTTTACACTCCACTGGTTGGCTACTTGAAGAGGTGCTTGGGTCAGCACCGTTGGTGACGATATCCCCAGAAGCTTTGGTCCTAACATTGTAACATCAGCGCTTGGAACGGTAAGGAAAAGAAAGGTAAAATTAATATAAAACTAAATACAGCTATCCTATTATGACATCACCAAGATGTCTTCCTGACATCACCAAGATGCCTTCACCAGCCTCTCTGCACAAGCTTAACACCTCCTCCGAGCAGGACCAATAGCGAACTCTCGAAGCACTTCTCTTGAATCACCAGGTAGACAGTCTCCTCAAGTCACCAGTTACTGCCCTCCTCGACACAACACCGTCAGTGTTGCTCTCCACAGCTCACCACCTCTGCAGCACTCCAATACAACAACACAAGTGTTGTTCATCCTTCCTGCAGCCCGCTGGCGTCACACAGCCTCGACACCGACTGCTGCCGTCGTGCTGGCATCCTCGAGACGCCATACCTCGTCAGCTCAGTCGTGCCGACACACAACACCTTAGTGTTGTCTGTCCCTTCTGCAGGGCGCTGATGTTACTCAGACTCGACACCGACTACCGCTGCCGTGTTGGCATCTTCAAGACGCCACACCTCGTCAGCTCCGCCAATGTTACATCAGCCTCGACGCCGTCGTGTTACTGCCCCCAAGGTGGTCTCGGCTCATCACTTCTCACGATGTCCATCGTCGTCCCAGTGGCAACGCCGCCCCTAAGGTCGCTGCCTCACACCACTCTCTGTTTCACTTCATCTTCACGACTCACTACTAAGACTCCACAAGACTCTCACTTCCCGTCTCCGCACAAGACTCTGCAATACTAGACTGACTCATGTTGCGCAGTACCGAGGCTTTTATACGGCCCCTTCAATGACGTCAATGGCTGATGAAATACGATGATCTGTGGTCTAAAAATAGACACCACCTCACTCGTGACTGTTGATAGTCACGTATTCGCACTGGCATCATCGGGGAAACCCAGTGACATCTCTCGGGATATGCGACATAGCTGCGAAAACCCATGACATCACTGGTTGACTCACAGGGCTGACCACCCAGCATGATGTAATGTGCCTGCTGCCCGGCCAACACGCAACAATACATAAGACTGCACAACCTGAGTACAAGAAACGTTAGTATATTACTTACTTTTCCATTAGTGTCTTCCTCACATCAGATTTTCTTCTTTTGTAGGACAGCCGTAGTACATTTTCTCCTTTCACAGAGAATCTGTGATGAGTATTATCCATTCCTGCGCATAATATACCTAATACATCATTAATTTGATTAATATCTGTAAATGCGCATATCATATATCTCTGTTATGAACAAAGGAGAAGTATTCAATTACTTGTTCAGCTAACTAGAAACGACGATACGAATGGCAAGGACATCTATATCCTGTAAGTGGATATTGCCTCTTGTTGTGCTGCCACTTATGCATTTACAGGTGGGTGGCATCAATAGCTGTACATACAGTAAATAAAACCTAAACAAGATGTAGAATTATAGCAGCATTCTTATTGGCGTGTTGAACATGCATGCGAGGATGTGTGTTGTCCTGTTTCATTTGCTGCGGCCTTGAAAATATAGTGAAGGTTTTTATACCACCTTCTCCGCCTTTCTCACAAACCCAGTCGTCGCATGACTTATCACATACAGAGGCTAGCAGACATATGCGTTTGCAACTTGACCAGTGTTATTCTTAACTCCTCTTTCCAATCCTATAAATTTTTACTTTACATGTAATTTAGTGATAAATCGTACTATAGTCCTATTAGCAAAGTTTTATTGCTGTTTTGCACTAATTTTGACATTTTTCATTTCTCTTCATTAGCAAACAAAATATCAATTTACATAATCCGTATTTCGCGTCGTATGATCGAAATATTATACACATATTGATTTTTACGATTCATCACTTCAGAAACTTGTAAGCATACCATTGTATCTGGATGCTTTCAGAAAATGTTGAAACACTTAATGCGATTTATATTCCTGTGTATAGTGAACCAACATCTACCGCAAGCACGCACGTGACAGATCTAACGGCAAATAGATATTGCGGAGAGTTCAAACACAAGTGAATCATTTGGACAGTATGAGTTAGGTAAGTAATACGCGCATGGCAATGTAAAGGAACATATCAGACACCGAACAGGCATACAGGCTGCAAACATAGTGAAGTGGCTATAGAACTTCTTACCGCCCGAACACAGACATGCTGTCTTGTCGTGCAAATTTGTACTCGTCTGTCAATATTATCACAACAAAATTTTCCGCAAAACTTTATGTCTGTAATACAATTGAGGTACCGAGAAACTAGTGTTCCTCTGTAATTTTATTCTGTTGTTCCAGAGCAATCGTAAACTATTCAGTATTTTTATTTCATTGGTATTTTACGTCCAGTCGATAGCCGAAGTAAAAAGACATGGTTACACGTATATTTTGTGTACAAAATAACTAACCTAATAACTCATATGCCTACCCAGCACTCAAAATCACAACATTTAACGCCGAAAACCGACGTGCCAACTGACTGTGCTACGGTTGCTCAGTCATCAGACGTAACTCGCATGAATATTATAAGAGCCTTGAACACTTGGATAACGTCTAAAATCACCAGACATCCTAATACAAAGCTGACCACACTAGCAGACACTGATGGTAAAGAAGCCGACGCGGAACGGCTGATAGATGAGAGCTCTGGCGGGCTCATCCGCGGCCGGCCTTGGTCGCGCTTGACCCAGTAAAGTGAATATCTTATTTGTCTGTTTCCGTCAAAACTATTTCACTTATTCAAATTCTGTAAATCGGGTTGAATTCGTCTAACTAATGGACACGTTTATCCAAGGCAACTTTTAAAAATAAATAGGTTTTTGAAATTATATCAACAAAAATTACTGTATTTGATCATTTAAACAACATTTGGATCATTTAAACGACATGCAACCTAATTACCTGCATTAGTATGATATTACGATGTATAATGCCGTTTGCCGACTTAAAATCCGTCCAAGGGTTGTGAAGTTATTTATGGAGAACATTTTGTCCCGAAAGTGCTGCCATCACTCGGCAGAGATTCACACTATACATGATAGAAATTTAGCCTTAAGCGAGTTATGAATGACCATCACCACACCGGCTACGTGGTTCTGAGGGAAAAGGAAGGGGTTCAGGAAAGTAGTCAGAGAAATGCGTTATATTTCGAAGTTACGTTTGAGGATTCGACTCACCTAATAGCCAGCGAAATCAAGAACTACCGTCACCAGAATTTTATGAGTGGCTACAAAAATGTACCTATATGTAATGAATTTTTTACCAAATGCTTCATATAGTAACAAGAATAACATATTCTAAGTCTTAAGCAAGGAAATTAAACCAAATACTACAGCAATAAAAAACACAGTTTTCAAGTCAACAGTGATAACATTCCGGGATATTTTATACTTTATGTTTAATGACTTAACTAACATTTGCGGTTTAGGACTTGGCTGGAATAAATGCCCTACTAAGAAAAGTGCATTGTGAGATAATGACAGGTATATGTTTTGGAGAAATTCATGTTTTTTTAATTGACGTTTCTCTAACATTATGTTCTTTTAATGCCAATAAGTCATATACATTTACATTACACAAATTAATGGTAGTTACTATAAACACAGTCAAAGATATAACATAAATATAATTAATAGCATAATGGTTCCTGCATAGGTCAAGACAAAAATTCACAACTCGGTGAAGAATTTACATATCGGTACAAAATATTTTTAGGTGTCTTCTTTGGACATACTTGAACAAGATAAATTAATTGATTGAAGAAAGGTCTTAGCTTACTAAAGCCTTTATTCAGGCCAACTCCTCAATTGCATGTTGTGCAGTTTGGTTTCATGCTGCTAAAAATATAAATGCGCATGCGTATAGATTTCCATCCACATTAAAGTTTGTGATGTTAACAGCTACTTTCTTTCGTTTTCTGTAAGAAGTGTAAAACGAATATCATCATTTTATCACCCATTTTTTTCAAATGGGGTCGTATTTTAACACTAATGCGTGTGCATTTATTCTTGGATTAGAACCAGCAAACAGAGCTAGGTGGCGCAATAGCAACACGTTGGACTCGCATTCTGGAGGACCCAGGTTCGATGCCTTGCTCCGGCCATCCTGATTTCGGTATTCCACTGTTTCCCGAAATCGGTCCAGGCCATGGCCGACGCCTCTCCCAGTTCCGGCCATTATACCAAGTTGTGTCTCACTATTTCCAATGACCTCGCTGACGACGAGACATAAAACCCACTTACCATCGAACCAGCAATCTCTCGCCAACAAGCACATACGATCCAAAACCAAAGAATGTGGCAACGTTAGCGTGACCGGAGATCCAGTTTAGTGACAAGTGTTGTTGCAGGAATACTACAATCTGCTCTATGATACATACAACTTATATATTCGTCAGTAAATATAATTGTTTGTGATTTGAATAAAGGACAAACATAATATTATTTTGCTGTCGCTCAGCATGCGCTGCAAATGGACACACAATTGTGAAAATTTATAATATAGTGTATTTGGGAAACGACATTTCTGTACAGAAAGTTTGAATGTATATTGTATGAAACATTTTAGCTGCATTTATAATAATTAACAATTTTCTCATCCACCACTTTTATTGACAAAAATTTTAACTCTTAAATTCTACAACCAAATATTAAAGGCCGCGGTAGGGTAGTGAACAGACCAATTCGACTCCCAACAAGGCGATTCGGGTTCGAATCCCAGAGGGACTGATACAGGAATTTTCGCATATCGAAAACGTAGTGGATGTTGCCTTGGTCGGTGAGTTTTCTCGGGATACTCCCGCTTCCCCCACCCTATCGCTGCCACATTGTAAGATCTTATTTCATGCCAGGAATGACGGACATCGACGGGATCTCAGGTTGAAATTCTGCCTCTCGGTGTGTGATTCTCAGCAGTCAGGTTGTTTATTTATCAAACATTCATTATTCAAGCATAACATATTCGTATACAAAATTAGCCACTTAAATTTAGCACAAATTTGTTCAGCTTTAACTTAAAAATTGCGTCTTTATATATTAACTGCACACTCTAAGAGTACTGCAAATAACTCCATTAATTTCTTAATGAAATCAGATGATTTTCGGTTAGCGCAGATATCCAGTTTTCAGCGTTAGACCGATACTGCACGAAACCAGCGGATATTTGGAACACTTTTGCTGCCTCGCTCGTCTGCAGTTCTTGAAAAAGTAGTTGAACTATAATATTAACCAAGGAAGTGGGAGGCCATGCTAAATTACAGTTAGATGAGAGGGGAGAGCGGAAGGGTGGGAGGAGGCAGCGCGGTTCAGACTGAACTGTAATTTAAAAGATCGAATATACTGTGCGTGGATTTACGAGATTCGTAACGGTAATTAATAGCGCCGTTAGAGTAGACGCAGAGAAACCAGTGTTATAAGACGTTAACTCGCAGGTATTTATAACTAAGATTACTACTGAGTATAGCATGTATTCAGCCCCCGTGCATTTAATGAGTACATATTGTAGCTCAAATTTATCGGAGCACTGTAACGTAAAAGTAAACATTGTACAAGACTATGTAAATAAAAGCACGTGGTAATGTTGATGTTTACATGTAGCGGAAAGATATAAACTGGCAGAAAATAGAAATTAATCAGGGCTTTTTTTAGTGCTCACTTTATTCCGAATCACCTATACGCAAGAAATCCTACACTTGGTACTAAGTACAAATGGGTGGTATAATGCTTTTACAACCCTTATTACATGAGGTGTACGAAGTGTGTCCTATGTCAATCTTCCGATTTAAATATTCAAATCACGTGCAGGAGTTTGTACACATACAGTAATACCTTGATCAACGTTTAGTGTGTAAAGTCTGTACAGCATACGCTTGCCTGATTATGACATTTATCTTCTGAGAAACATGTCGGTAGTTCTACTGTGTTAACCTTTAAAAATGTCTTCAAGCAGGCCTTTAAACACCATGCTTTTCTGGGAAGTCGTGATGGATTCAAGGGTCAACTCAATGGAGCTATTTCGCAAGTTCCTTAAAAGAGAAATGCCAAAATCAGGCAAACACGTACTGTATGGACTCTATAGTTTTTTTTATTAATATTGAAAAAATCTGAGCTTTTATATGCTTAATAAAATAATTTCAAAGTCTAGCATTGGCGTACGTAATGTATGCTTTCTAGGAATTGTTTTATTTTGTATAATGATATATCTTATTATACCTGTTTTCATAAGACTGTTCCTTGTTACATTACAAAGAAATGTAGACACACGTGAGTTTATGTAGTAAAATAGTTAATATATCATGTACGAATAATACAAAATTATTGAAAAAAGTTAAATTCGTCTTCTAGGTGAAGGATTTAATACATTACTTAAAAAAATCACAATTTGGGAAAGTACTGCAAATGTTTTATGGGCACAAGAAATTATAAGTTAAAAGTCATAGAGGTACTAGAAGCCAAGTTTGTGTAGCATTAATTGTCTATGACTGCTATATTCTACATTGTGGCTGGGAGACGATTCCGAATATCCTTCCACACAGTCTTTTTCTTCTTTGCTGTATTCTCCAGAATCTTGTGCAATAACTTCTGCATGTTGCACCACTTGATGCTTCTGCTGCGAACTCTGATCGTCGTCAGCTAGTGATGTGCATTCGTCACCGTTAAAATCACTCGAATGCCTAAAACAGAATAAATTTAACTATCATGTCAACAAATTATTTTTTAATTGGAACGTAAATATTTCAAATGCACATCTGTGACTGGCCGAAATGTACTTTATCCCAAAAACATCGTTAAAACGCGTTAACAATATTTAATTTAATCATAGTTGGAATCACCCTTGTCGTAACACATTTTAATTAAATTAAACATATCATGCCATTTTAAAGCTATATTTTAACCAGTTGTACCGCAATTTTTACACCAGGTAAGAGTATATATTATGTCACTATAATTTACTTAACTAATTATTATATGTTTACATTACCGAACAAACATTTAATCTTAATAAAACGAGAGTATGAACACAAAATGCTCAAAAATTAATTATTGTGATGGAACAGGTTATCATATGTAACGTTTTGTGGTAGGGTTCCAAAAAGACACAAAGCTTACTGCAATATGTTTATGTAAATGTATTGTAAAGCTGAATAGCATTGGCCGAAAGAAAAATCTCACGTGTGTAAAAAGTTAAATGAGTGTCGAGGGTATTTATCTACTTATTGGGAAAATGTATCCACTGCCTCAATTATATATAGCGGAATAAAATAGTTAATTAATTTTCTAGAATACAAATTATCAAGCTACTTCTGTATAATCAAATAGTTGACAGATTAATGTTGCTAAGTATGGAGCGGAAAAAAATATAAAACACATAATGCTACCTTGTACTATAAGTAAAAAAAAAGTATATAGACCCGTAAAGAGCAGTCCTACTTACCATTCTAAACTCTAAATTTCTACTTTCCTCACCAAAAGTTTCAAATGTCAGCCAAAATTTAAGGTTTTTTGACACAAAATTATTTTTAAAGGCCAGTTTATAAAGAATAACAACAAAATGCACAAAAACTACTAAAGAAATATACTCGAATGTGTGTATATGTATATATATGTATATATATACATATATATATATATATATATATATATATATATATAGAGAGAGAGAGAGAGAGAGAGAGAGAGAGAGAGAGAGAGAGAGAGAGAGAGAGAGAAATCTAAGGCCAATCAAGGCAACCATCTTTTTAAGTAGGAAAAATGCATGATGTTTCATAATCATTCAGTACTAAGAAAAAATTGAAAAATTAGTAAATAAGATAAATAAATATATCGAAATACAATGCAACACTAACTACATTTTTGAAAATAAACAAATAAAGAAAATTTAAAAGAGTAACCGAGACTAACGCCATAATCCCAGCAATCAAAAACCGTCTTCAGCATAAGACATTTTAAATAAGAAAATATATTCGATCTGAAATAATATTTATTAGTTTAAAGACAATAATGAAATGAAAAATATGTAGTTCTTATCAAAAACTGTTGATGTTTTTATAATTCAGTTCGAATATACAGAAAATTTGAGAAGACGTGTTTTTTCCTTAGAGTGGCAATTATCCTGGGGAAACCGGAAGGAACAACATACTAGAAGGTTCGATTAGTATTTCGCCCATATACAGAGCTCCGACGATCGATTTGCACGTCGGAATAGATAAACAGTCCTGCATCAGTGTGTCGCTTATCTTCATCTTTATCGAAAACAGAATTTTCAATTCAATGTCTATATTACAATTTTCTTTTGGAAATATTTCATTTCAGTCAGTAATAACACAAATATTTCTGACTTTATGATGATCGAACATAGTAGCATGTAAATGCTGTTTATTGCAACCTTCCCACAACATTGGAAACCTATAATTATAAAAACGGGAATCCAGATTGTACGCTGTTGAATTGATATTTTATGTAATAGTTATCTAAAAATTTAAAATACTTAAATCTTCATGAATCCTAGATTATATGAGTGTAAGGATGTGTATACATATACATATATACATATTATATATTTAAACACACATATACACAGGATGTTTCTTAAATATATGATAGTTAGACAATCTCCGTATGTTCAAAAATCCTGACGGTATTCAATTTGAGGGTAGCCACCGCTGCTATTTTCATAAAGATGGAATGTGTCAAGAAGTATTTTATGTTTGTTTGAAGACGCCAACAGCATTAATCAATGTTGAAAAAATGTATGTCAATAAGTTTCCCATATTTTGAAAAAGTAAATAAATAAAGCTTTTAACGTTTCATGCTTAGATGCTTGTTACTCCCTTCTTATACTAAGTTAAGGTGAAATGTGCAGGACATGTTTTCGTTTTTTTTTTTTTTTTTTTTTTCGTGAGGAACACGCATGCAAGGTTTGGCCCCCTATTTAAGTAACAATTTATATGACTTCGTATTCAACAATTGACGTCATTTCTAATGTTTCAGTAACTCCTGGATCAGGATAACGTCACTTTACCGCCTTTGTAATTTTGCTATAACAGTTGTTATTAGACGAGTTACAAATAAAATTTATGACCACATTTCCGGTAAACATCTATAAAAAATATAATTTATTTAATTTTTTTTTACTTACAAAAATATTAAAGTGCCTGCCAAACAGTCTTATTAGACCACAGCAGGTAGGCACTACACTACAAAGAAAAAAACACAAAATATAACAACACAAGACTGGCGATTAAACATATTAATTCCGTGAGGAATAATAAAACAAGTGACATTCACAGTAATAAGTTTACAGCGTAAGTAAATTATTGCTACAAATTGACTTACTGCTGTAGAACAGAAATTATTATAAAATATTTGCAACTTTAATCTACCTCTAACAGATTACGTCTAAAAATGATTTGAAACAAAATAATGTTTTATTAAATGGATAAAAAGATAGACAAATTTCGTTGAACTGGTTATTACAGCGTTCTATTACTCTTCCAGATTTACCAGAAGAACAGAAAATAAAGGAGTTTCTACTGCTGTAATTTGGAATTTTCAGGGATAATGACTTGTGGATCTCACTATAATCAAATATTGCAAACAAACATTTACTGTTAACTAACATATCAATGTGGTGGCGGAACAGTAATTTTGTATCTAACAATATTCCTAGATCGCGGACAGTTATCACGCGGTTTATTACGACCTGTTTTATATGGTAGTTAAAGATCAGAGAATGTGGTTTTCGAGTAAAAGTTATGCATTGTATTTTTGAAAGATTAAGTTCCATTTCAGTTTTAGAACACCAGCTGACAATAGCGTCTATATCTGCTTGTAATTTGAGGCAATCTGTTGCATCTTTGATCACTTTAAATATCTTAAGGTCATCAGCATGAAGTAAATAACTTGAACTTTTGTACAGTGCACAATGTCATTAACAAAAGTATTAAACAATAAAGGAGATAAAGTGTCCCCTTGAGGAACTCCAGAAGTTATACAACATTTAGAAGATAAAATGTTTTCAATTATAGCTAGAAAGATTCTTGACCGTAAGTAACTAGTGAACCAATTTACATAGATCCTATCTAAGCTAAAAGCAGAAAGTTTATTTAGAATTATAGAATGTTGACAAGTATCAAAAGCTTTACTGAAATCAAAATAGATAACATCATTCTGTAATCTGGAGGTAGTATCAGTATGGATTTTACTAATGAAATTAAATAAATTAGTAGTTGTTGTTCTTCCAGCCATGAAACCATGTTGTCTATCAGAGATGTAATTTTTTAAATGAAAGAAGAGGTGTTTGTGAATTATCTTTTAAAAAATCTTAGAAAATAGGCTAAGTCATGTTATTGGCCTGTAGTTAGAAGGGTGACATTTATCATCCTTCTTATGTATGGGTATAACGATGGCAGTTTTCCAATAATTAGGAAAAATTCCTGCGGAAAGACTGGTATTAAATATATGAGCCCGTATAGGAGCATAATTAGTTGAACACCCTTTAATTGTAAAGGTAAGGATCTTATCATAACACACAGACTTACTTGATTTTAAACACTTAATTGCCCACAAAACCAAACTTGTGTCTACAAGAGGTGTAGATAGATGCAATTTAGATACATCATTATCTGCCACTATTTTGCAATTATTTTTAGCTTTCACAAACACTTCAGAGAAACTTTTTCCAAAATGGTTTGCAACAAGGGAAGGTTCAGAGATAATTTTTCCATCTACACTTAGATTAATGTTTTCATTTAAATCATTTTTCATTAGTTTAAAAAAGTTCCAAAATTTCTTTGGGTCAGATTTAAGATTTTGGTTGACAGATCTGAGCCAACTCAGCTTACAATTTTTTATTTTTATTTTGACTAGTTTCCGTAAATTGTAAAAGCGGTTATAGTTTTGTCTTGTTTGGTTTCTTTTGTATAATTTATGTCGGCGTTCTTTAGATTTAATAAGTCTAATTAGTTCTTTAGAAAACCATACAGGATATTTATTATTTTTGCCTGTCCTAGTAGGTTGATAAATATTCGACCATGTCAGTCGCATCAGTCATAATATATTTAGTTCCACTTAGTATCTCTTAGGGAAAAGAATACAGGCAAATAGTCACCCTTAGAATAATCACTTAGTATATAGTCATTGTTGCAGTTGAGTTTAGGGGGAAATTTCAATCCAAAATAACACGTTAACGTGGGATGAAACCCATCTTCATTTACCAAAGGATCGTCACATTTCGTTGGCGAATGAATAAATTCGTTAGAAAATACTAGATCTAATAGAGAGGTATCATTGGCAGTGGTGTTATACTGATGTAAAATTAAGGTAGTGGTGAAACTAAGTAGGCATTGGCCTCTAATTTTACAATAATAATGGGATACATTCTGGACGTGTTTATACTTCCAATTTATGCCAGGAACATTAAAATCACATACGAGAACAATGTGATGAGAATAAGCTGTTAATTTATTCTCAAGAAAAGTCTAGTATTTCTGAAAATCTTCAACATTACTATTTGGAGGAACATAAATATATCCAATAAGAATTTTGTATTGAGAAGTAACTGCTATTTCAACCCATATGGCTTCAATATATGGATCTGATAAATCATGCCTAAGAAAAGAAAAGGAATACTAAATAATAGCCCACCAGCATTTTAAAAGCCCAAATAAGCTAAAATCAAAGAATTTGTGTTTTTAAAAGCATTGCAGTATACGTATAATTTTTTGGATAGTCCTACGAATGTGACTCAGTAGATCAGACGCTAAGTCGTTGGCCCAGCAATAATTTTAATTGGGTTCGAATCCCGGGTAAAAATTAAATTAATGTTTATTTCCATAAAAATGAGTTCTAAGCATTAAACTAACTCAAAATTATAGAAATAAGATAAATGTATAATGAACCATTGATGAAGAGAACATTTTCTCCCCTGTAAATTGTAGTCAACATGTAGGAATACCACGTCTAGTGTGCGAAATTGAATTACTTGACTTTTTTGTTCTTAAAATGCTTAAAAATCGAAAGAATAATTAACGTACGATCAATAGGCACCTTTTGTAAACCGGCCTACTTAGAAAATATGCAATTGCAATTGTTATAAAATTTTATACACTGTTGATTTAAACACATATTTATAAGATACGATACGTTTAACTAACATTCATAAGTTTGAACTATATTTTTATTTACAACATTCCAATATTTTTAAAATAAATTTCCGAAATAAAATTATTACTAGTAAAATAAATTGTACATCGTTTAAATTTTTTCGTAAATAACTCGTATTTAATCTGTGTTACGTCATGTTAAATAAAAGTTTCAGAAATAATTACATGTCTTCACGATATATTCACTTACGAGAAAAAATAATAATAAATCTGTAACGGGATGTTCCCAAAACCGCTAGAGATATATAAATACAGTGTTTAAGCTTTAAAATTTGTAAAAATATATCCATTCTCATGCCACTGTAATTAAAAATTTAGTTAAATATCAAAAAATTACAGATTAGTAAAAGTCTAAGAAAAAAACAGTTTGTACGACGACAGAAAATCTGCTCGCTGGTTCTGGGACTTGTGCATAGAGACGATAGGACATTTGATAGGCTGCTCTTAACTTAATATTTATTTTCGGTCTTTTGTAAGGAAAATCTCAAGATAAGTGATCACATTTAAAAATTACAGTTTTTTTTAAGTTAACACATTTGTACACTAATCTGCAAATGATATGTGCATATATCGAGAAAGTACAAGCTTAAGTAATAAGACTACTTTTCTTAATTTGGTGCAAATAAACCCTAACATTTCACATTTATCATGTAGATGTAAACATACGAAAATATTTATTTGTTTCTTCATGTGATTCTTTTTTCTATCATAGTGAACCTACAACAATTGGAACTAATTAAACCAAAGTTTAAAAATTAAGTTTTTAATTTTACATTTGTTGTTTTAACGAGGCGATAGCTTATGAAATATATGTCGAAAATATGTCCTCAATTTTTTTTTGCGAAATGAATAATTATAGTGGTAATAACATTAACCAGAAAATAACAATAAAATGTAATTTCTTAAAATGTAAAGCAAAATAACAAGTGCTAAAGCAATTGTCGTAATTTTCTTGGCTTTTGGGATTGAGCCGCGTCATGTGTTGCTTCTTGGACAACGTTTCGGCAGATCTTGTAGCTGCCATCCTCAGGTCGATGCAGGATATATAAGGGGACCACCTTGCACCAGTAGGCCCCAGTCTGATCCTGCATCGACCTGAGGATGGCAGCTGTAAGATCTGCCGAAACGTTGTCCATGAAGCAACACAAGACGCGGCTCAATCCCAAAAGCCAAGAAAATTACAATTAAATACCAAATAGTCTATTTTACCAAAATAACAAAAACATGAAGTCAATGTTAAACTGTTACCCATTTCACGTAATCATTGAAATTACACTTTCAACTTACTTTATCATAAATTTCTCCACGTGATACTTATCAAATCTATTCTGAATCATCCTGTGTTAAAAACTGAATATGATATATTAAAAATACGTTAATATCAAACATATGTACCGAGTTTGGTGCAGTGGCGAGGCCTTGCCATTGTACGAAACATTTTTGTAACAAAAAAAAACTGAATTGGCTCAGGTGGCGCGGTTGGTAAGAACATTTTTCGGGTTCCAATCCCGGCTGATCCAAAGTATTTTTTTTTTCATTACACAGAATGTTATTATTAGTAGTACGATTACTTTAATTTTAGGAAATATATTTTCTACACATTAAAATTTCATTACATTCGACCGTCACGATGTTATAATCAACTATTGGTAAAGAGTATTAACTAATTGGTTTTCGCTATAAATAACATATAATACAAATATAAAAATAGTTTCTAAATGGTTTACGTTCTGTGATAAATTTTTTACTTTTTTTGCTAACCTTAAAATAAGAAATATCGTGTCTAGAACAATAAAAATTTGTCGGTACGTTTAGATGCACATATCTTATTTGGTGGTTTTTAGATATAAAATGACATAATGAAAAAATTTATTTTCGGGGATAATTTTTACGCTCATAATAACAAGTTATACTCAATTAAAATGTACTAATACATCTTAGCATTTCATTTTTATGCATGTAAAATAACAATAATGCAGTGCCAATATTATTAATATAGACATTCTAATTCGCCCACATTGACCTAATCACGCAAAAAATCGTAATAATTTAATATTTTGCATCACAAAAAAAACACGTTGCTTAAGAAACAACTGCTTTATATTTACTAACAACATATTGTAAAATAAAATCACATTTCAGACGTTGACAGGCAACGTATTTTTAAAAAGCTCGCGCGCTGTATCAGTGTTATTCTGAAGCCTTCGAAAATTGTCAAAAACAACTTTTTAGTAAATATATTTTATAAACAAGAGCTTTACGTATCGTCGACACCTAGGTTATTATAGACTGTTTCAAAATGAAATAACTGGATACAAACGATGTTTCGACTGAAGTATGAATTTCACTTTGCTAGAGAGATGTGTTCAATGAAATGATAGAGCCATTGCTTGAAGTTTGATCAAGTAATAGCCTATGACAAAAGAAAAAAACTTGTCGGTTTAGTGCGTTGGGAATAGAGGCGATGAGAGACCTAATTTATGTGCCACTGTTACCGTGATAATACCTTTGTTTTTAGTGTTAAGTTGCGGCGTAGTAAAATATTATATTTTAACAGTGCTTGCGAATTATGTTTTGAATGTAATTCCACGTGTCCGAATAATATGCTAATATAACATTTCAAGTCATAATCAGCAGAAAAATATGAATGCGTGGCTACTGTACCAACTGTTTTAACTTTTAAGAAGAAACAGTTATTGAAAATTTTAACTGTGACCGTTATAATCCGTGGTTTTTATCTCTTTTTTGCTGTAATTATTTTGTAAACAGATTCAAATGCTAAATAATACTTTTCAAAAGTACAAAGTTTAACGTGTTCTTGTTATAGCCATGGTAAATCAGCAGCGTTCCTCGTCGCCTTCATTTGTTTCTAGTCTGGCGCGTGACTTAACTGATACCATCTCGGGACACGGCGCAAACACGGCTAGGAATACGCTCATCGACATCGAGTTTGGTCTCTGCCGTTGCTTTTCTTGCGCCTGAGATGGCAGTGCTTATGTAGACCCTAACTTAATGTTGAGGAATACCGGCCTTAGTGTCGAGCTATTACGGACACCTAACTCAGCTGGCTTGCGAGTCTTAGCACGATCAGCGGAACTGTTCAGTGTGTGTGGAGTCTTACGACGTCGTCCGGAAACCTCAGTGTAACTATCACCGTCAGCAGAAGCGTGTCGGCTGGCCTCAATATTTACGGCTTAGCTCTCCTGAAGAAGGAGGGGGGCCACGTGCCTAGTGAGAGCTCAACTGTTATTGCTGCTGTTGCTGCTGAAATGTCACATTTGAACCTTTACCAGTATGTAGAGGTGTAGAGTTAACCGTTACTTGACTATAGGAAGGCTTTTTAAAGATATTACTATGTATTGACTGTGTGTTGGAAGAGAGACAATTTTCGCAGCTAAATCCTTGATTTACAGCATCCATTACACTGCTTATCGTTGTACGCAGGATAACATTCTCTTCTTTAAGGTCTTTCATTTCATTAACGACTATGTCAATTTTACACGCTAGAGATATTAGAATCTTCGAAGACTGCTGAAACTATTCATACTCACTTTTGGAGATCCACATTCCTTCTGTCACAGTCTGGCTAAAGTTACTAACCATTGTAGCTATGTTGTCCTTTTGTCGATGGGATTCACCTAGTCCTAATCGCAGTACTATTGGAGATTGTTTATTTTGCGTTTAGAACATTTCGCAGGACTTAACACAACTAATATTGCGGCAGATGTATCTCTTATGTTGTAAGTCTTCATTGTACTCGGGCGCACATTTTTCAAGCACATGTGCACTACAATTTACCGCACAGTTTTCACGAACTTCTGGCAACCGAAAAATGGTTTGTTACGTAAGGAGCATTTGTCAATGCTAGAAGGCATGTAATAATACACAAGATTTTATCTTAAGAACGTACGTTTACGATCAGAAGCGAGAGAAGCAAAGAACACATTTGCTGCGGGAGCCGCGCGAGAACACGTCCGCACTCAACGAGCTCCAACCTCCGAACGAGCTCCAACCTCCGAGTTAATAATAATATCATTATTATTATTGGTGAAGTAAAACATATATCAGAGGATATATTGTTTCAATATTTCTATCTAGTAACAGATTTGTTAGATATTTATCGTCAACGCTAGTAAGCTCTAAATAATTTAGATTTAACATAGTAGTCATCGTTGTTGAAGTAATTCCAGGATTATCAATAGCTTTAAGAATATTTTATGTTCTGAGAATTCAATTTCATAAGACTGAAAAAATATATATGGAAGAAACATCAATGTTATCAGTTCTGTCATACTTTATGTCATTCTCTTTATTAACTTACGTTTTTCATAAGCTTAAGCATAAGTCGGGAAAGAAAAGGCATCAACTGTAGTAAAATCAATTTGATTCTGCTACAGTAAATACTAATTTTTTTTTTTTTTTTAGTTTAACATGTTTAGGAAAAGTTTGCCTTTAAATCATTCGATACTTTTATAATTAAGTAAAAATTTAATTGATAACTTCGTACAGAAATTCAGAAGCAGGAAAAAAATATTGATTAAATTAAATAACAGGCCATTGACACAAATAGAAATTATGTTTTAAAAAAACAAAATTAAATTAAATCTAAAAATAAGAAGAAAGGCCAACATTTGATTTCGAATTATAAATTACTCAAAATAATATCGAGCAATACGGGGAAAAATATTTGTCGCCATCATTAGTTTCCATAGCATCAAAAAATTAGAAATACGCACCAACGCCGAAAAAAAAATTTAATAATAATAAATGAATGCTGCAGATCAGATGTTGCCGGGAATAGAACTACTAAACTTGCAAAAAAACATTTTGAAAATATTAATTTTTATATTTAGAAAAACTCACCTTTTAATCATGCAAAACACACTTTAAAAATTAATCTTATTGGTCTCCAAACTATTCCCGCAAATGCTTAGTTTTAGAATGAACAGTTTTATTTGGTCATATGTCGTTGTGAGCAAGT
>PNEQ01000800.1:54811-68653 GCA_003012365.1 Medauroidea extradentata
CCCCCCCCCCTCCCTCACCATAAACAAGATGCATTTGGGCGAGTTCGGGCCACGAATAGCATTCCATAACAACGCAGAGCACGACGTCCACCTTCACAAACACGAACACAACTAGCGTTTTCCAGCGCTGTTGAAAAACTGTGTTCAAACATCACATGTACCGCATTAGACTTCACAGCATGCCATTCTGAGTGTACGAGGAGTGCCACACAGGTTGCACTATTACCCCTCCTTTCCATCAAAATGATGGTCGCTGATTTGACGACACATTTCGCCGGACGGTATTTACCGACGCGGCCATCGGATACTTACACATACTCCCCACTTGGTATCGAACCCGCACCGCCTACGTTAGTGTATAGAGATGTGGCCACCTGAACACCGCCATCCCTGTAGTAGCAGTGCCTGATTAGTTGCATAACCTCATAGCAGGCATTGGCAAACGCCACTCCAATATACCCGCAGATATGTCGGTCATTGTTTTTGGGAAACGGTTGGCCGGAGGGAGTTTTACCGAGGCGACCTTTTTTGTTGTTTAACACACGTTCTTTCATAAACAGGCATCAAACCACGAGACACGAAATATCATGCGATCGCAGTCTCGCGTACCCCATTTTCCTACAAAGGGGGTTGATTCGTACCAATATCGTGTTGCCAGAGAACAGGAATTTTCATCCTCCAACACATATCCTAATGCTTTTTGCGGTACCTGAAACGGTTTTCGATGGGTTCATTAAAATCGATTCTGTACATCTATATTCATGTGGTCGTAACGTCCTTAATATGCTTCTCCGACCAAACTGTTAAATGTAAACACTACCTTATTTTGCATAAAGAATCGCCTTACAAAGTTTGTCGGTCGTATTCAAACCCACCCATATATACAGATGGACCAGAATTCATGTGCCAAACTCCAGAATGAGATTGCTTATGTAAAATAAGGTGGGGTTACATTCACCAACACTATTGTGTGGTGAACAATAAAGGAGCTACACAATATTGAAAATAAAATTTTGAAACCATTTTTTTTAAATACCAGAAAGTATAAAAGTTGGAGTCACCAAAATTGGGATGGATCTATAAAAATCGGAGCAAATGAATCTGTGAAAATGTGGTTGAAGCAACGTTCCACATCTAGAGGTCGGTCAACCTATTTGTGTAAGTAACTTTTAAAAACTAAACGGTAATAAAGTATTCGATGCACACAATTGCTTATCGCGGAAAATTAAGTGGAAAGTACCTTTAGTGTATTTCACTCCGGTAAATTGTTTTCGAGAAAATGTAAATCAAAACATGAAGTTGCAGTGTAACCCCGCAGAGGTAGGCAATGCAACGGCTTTCTGAGTTATGCTAATTGCTGCAGTGGATGGTAAACTTGACAACAGTAGCGAGATTTGGGTGACGTTATGACAACTAATACGTATTGTATTAATGGTGCTGTAGGGTGCCAAGTGATTTCGCTTTATTTTTCTTCTTCATCTTTACAAATAAAAAAAAATAATTCCCATGTCACCCTTGTTTATCATCATTATAACACGGTTTATTACATATTTTAAATTATCATACGACCATCCGAAGAAAAATTTCACAATCCTAACTAAAAAAATTATTTTCATTTCTGTAAATATATATTTTAGTTTCTTTTTCAACACCTCTATGAACCGCAGCTTTAGAGGTTTTCCAGCAAACATAATATTTACTTGAATATATGATGTAATAATTTTTCAGAATTGTAATATCGCCTTAAGTAAAATCTTCGTAAATGTATTCACCTAAACTTTTGTACATTTCATGAGCTAATTTTATTTGTGAAGATCTATCTACCTATTCTGATACACAGGTTATTTACTAAAGATCTCCAGGGTTTTAAATGAGGATATTAAATGTAGCAAGTTAAACGAACAAGATCAGTCACATTCACACCGAGTGTATGCAGGAAATTTACAAGTTTTGTTAAGTGTGCAGTGGAACGTGTGCGTCAAAGGTTGGCATGCTTGCACGTCTTGTTTTTTCCGAAGGTCTCGCTTCAGTCGAGTGATTGCAAGTACAATGGCTACATCGCAGTAAAAGGCAAACGCTTGTTTTGGTTATTTAAAATGAAATCCATTGTTACATTGCAACGCAATTATCGAGGTGAATATGTAAGTAATGCGCCTACGACAAGGCTCGCACTAATGGTTAAACCAGTTGAAGGAAGTGGGTAGTATGTTAAAAGGGTAGTCACCCGAAAAGCCAACTACGTCAGATGTAATCGTGGAAATAATTTCAGCATCTTGTATACGTGTAACATAATAGTGTCATTAGCACGGTGCAGTTGCTGACAGGGATTCGGACGTAGACTGTGCACAAAGTGGTACGTATAAGACTTTAGTTGTAAACTTAAAGTATCAACGTTTACATAAAATGAAATCTACCTACGGGTAAACATTAGTTTGACACTAGATTTTCGAACTAATGGATGAGTAGAGGCACCGATTGCGTGGTCTCCAAATTTCCACGAATAACACTCTTATAAGTTTTCTTGGGACATGCAAAAAACATGGTGTACGCAGAGAATATATATGACGTTCGACATCTGCGTCAACGCATTATCGCAGCAGTCGAATCCATAACATATGACATTCTGAAACGAACATGGTAGGAGATTGTACGTGTGCACTGCCACACACGGGGCTTACACATAGAGGTGTTAACGATTATGGTGATGAAATCATACTCGCTGTTTTCTCTTTACAACAGTTCATACAAGCTCAATAACATAAAAATTTTGCTATTAAAGAGGAGAGACACATCATTGTTGTGATCATAAAACATATCCTGGACCATGTTATCTATGTGAACAACATCTATGATTCTTTAGTAAGTGGTGACACCGTTGGGGAGCAAAACTTACACTATAGATAAGCTATAAGGCCGCTTAAACTGTCACGTAGTCTTCGACAGTGAAGCAATCGTTCAGGGTGTAACTGGGTACAAAAATATTTCTGACCGCCAAGTTAAATAATAAACTGTACTACTATTCAAAATGTAAAATCTTCTAGAGTGTTTAAACATCGTGGTCGGCATTTCTGCCGCCGGTGTATGGCAATACTGCCCTCCTGTACCTGATCCCGATGGCTTACCAGGACACACTTTGCTGGTCGTACACTAGGAGGGACGTCACTCCTCACCAGTCAGTCCCGGATGGCTAGGGCTCACCATAGACGCGCAGACAAATCATAAATCTGACAGAAAGTTGAACACCACCGACAGAAGGAAATTACCCTCCTTCCAATCGCAGCAGCGGGTATTAAATACCAGCCCACCATGCAATGGAATTACCCAAATTTTTGTCCATCCTCTTATGTTACTGAATTGACAGGTTGAACGATTAAAATTAGTACGCGGGGGAAATAGTTTCTTTGATAAAAATCCCTTAGATAGAAAAATGTATTCATATGCTATTTATTTTAGGAACCAGACTGTACGTGTTGCAAACTTAATGACAAAAGCCTCGACGATAAATGTAAATAACAATAATTGTATATCACTGTCCTCATAAATTGACTGTATTCTAAGTATTCTAAAAGTAATATAATATTTTTTTTTACTTTTAAGTGCATTTATTTAGAAAAGGTTTTTTTTGAAGTCGGTGTTAATTTTTGTTAAAAAAAATTATATTTTTGCATATTTTACATAGTCCTGGTGCCTACTTTCCACATTCGTGCTGTTTGTCTTTAAGTTCAGTTGTGCCTTCGCAGTCGAAGTCAGTCTAGAATGTCCTTGACCATCCTACCTAGTTTTGGATTGTCACAAACCTATTAATATACATTTTCCATTCGAGTTTTTCCGATTGAGTAGGTCCACAGATGTTTCGCATGTGGGAATCGAGCCGGACGATGCCGCTGGCCAGTGGAATTTCTCAGGGATTTTCCGTTTCCCCCGCCCTTTCAGTCCGGCACCGCTCCATACTCACCTCATGTCACCCCCTTACCGGCGCTGAAGACCTCGACACTAAGCGCTATAAAATCTCTAACTCACTCTTATTCAATTTTGTGGAGTTCCTTAGTGTATCTTCGAAATCCAAGGTCCAATTACAATGAAATTAAAATGGGGCTCTATTGAAAATATGCCCTTTCGAACAAAAACAGAAATTTCCAAATTGGTTTACAAATGACGGAGTTCTGAGGTAACAAACATATAAAAAATACAACCTAATTGATAACCTCCTCCTTTTTTTTTTGAAGTCGGTTTAGAATAGTAGCTCTGTTTATTTGTGCAAATATTATTTTTTAATCATTACCTTCGAATACATGTATTGTTAAAATATGCTACATTAAATTTGCCAGACTGCTTTGCTCAGTGGTTAGCGCTCCTGGTCGGTGAGTCAAGGGTCGCGGGTTTGATTCCCGACCTGGCAGGAAAAATTCGTCATCATGTATAATAGCCTGGCTGATAGCAATAAAATACACCAAAACACAACAAATAATACATTGTCTGAAAACCCAAAACTATTCGGAAAATATAAAATGAACAAAAAATGCTTTGAAGTATCAATGAACAGAGCCAAACAAAAACAAGAAATAGAAACTATACGAAACATCTCAGCGTCAAAAATAAGGAAAACGAAAAATGATTCACTCGGAAATGGACAAGACTCAAATACGATGCCAGTTCCGGAACAGTACAAGACGGAACGTGAAACTAAGAAACGTGACGAGAAACGAGAACAGTTAGACGTTTCGGGAAACATCCCGTCTGGTTTCTTTATCGTGCTGTTTCGTATTGTTCTGTTTCACGATTGACATTTCGTATTGACACTAGTCTGTGTTATGTCTGTTTCCGAATGGATATTTTGTCCTTGTATTTACTGCTGTTTAGAATAATTTTTTGGTATTATGTTTCGTTTCCAATTTCATACTTACATAGTGTGCATAAGTAACAATGCTTTCGTCGTAGTGAATTTAATCATCCAAATATAGTTTTTTAGTTTCGTTTTATTAGCCTGAATTATGGCGCATTTGCATTATTATTTTTATTTAAAACACTTTATCTTTTTTGCACGCTACTGTTTATTTTACGTATTTTCGTCAACTTGACTACTTTTTTTGTATTTTATTCAAAGTTCTGAATATTTTTAATTATGTTTCATAATGGTTTCGTTTTTTTTGCCCAAACGTTATTTAAATAATTTTGAATGTCTCCATTGCAATCAGTCATGCTAAAGAGAAATTCCTTAATTAATCTTTTTTTTTTAAATAAAGTAACACTATTGCAACAAAATTAAAAGAAAAAATATATTATGTTTCATACCTTTCAGTTAAGGCACTTTGTGCATATCCTACAGATTTCCCAGAAGTAAGGCGGGTCTGCTTAGTGGTCTCAGGTACATAGCCCAACTCATGGTAATTAAGACTGTGACTTATAAAACCTTGACTGCGGTGTTGCATTTCAAAAAATTTCTTCTCCTGAGCTTCTGCGTAAGCCTCCTCAGCGTCATGTTCCATAGCTTTATGGTCGCAGTTTGAGTCGCTTGCGGGACGAACTCTTAATTCCATTACTTGTTTGTCTATGCTATGGAGCCGCTCCTCTGGCACACTGCTGGCCGTCTGAAAATCATTAAAAGAATACAATTTTTTGTCTAGTGTTTTTAAGAAAATTAAATTCACTTTTTTATCTCTTATTCGTTGTAGTTATTAATTTTCAACGTGTTATTTGTCTACAAAATATTTATTTTCAAATTCATCACAAATTCCTGATTTTTATTTAAATTATGGAGTTTGGTTCACTTGTATCGCTGTCATTGTTATATATATTTTCTGTTAAATAATTTTGAGAATATTTGTTTGTTCATATTTCACGTGTTTAAATTACGCTGTACTAGCCCATTCAAATAAAACACAAGTAGGAAATTAAAACGAGGGTTCAGTTTCTCGAAATATACAGTATTTCACAACTTTTCATAAAACTCAAATAAAAATTGCAGAAATTTTTGAACAATCAGTTTCGTTTTCATTTAACGGTCTTCAAAGTGATGATTGAAAGAACTGTGCAATAGGAGTGCATGACTAGATTTATTTGCTTGGACATACTCCATTGCTAAATAAATGACTGACAAAAGAAAACTAAACATAAGACATAAAAACTTAAATAAACAGAGTATGCTTTAGTTGACTAAAGCATACTCTGCTTATGTATGTCCAAGCAAATAAATCCGGTCTTCAAAGTGTAATCATTAAAATTTCATTAGGTACTCTATCGTGTAACTACTTTAAAAAGTACAGTGAGTTAAATAATACATATGGTTTTATTCAGAATAGACAAATATGACAATGTAAATATACAAATAATTGCTAGCACTAAGAAAACACAATCAACACCGAAGCTTGTACACACTACTGTCCATAGCCTATGGTTGTAAGACAAATACTAAACTCTCACAAGTTACGAATCATACATATGGTATATATCAGACAAACCAAATTAGTGTAACCAACCACCACACAGTAAACAAAGAATTGACTCACCATAGACTAACATATATTTCGGTAAGCTTCTTTTTAATATTACATTTGAAATGCAGTGACAGGTTTTCAACCTATGATGACATTTTTATTTAATAAAGAATGTTACCAAATGTGTCATGAACATCACTAGATTAGATGTTGGGTATTAAGATTACAAATCATGTTAACAGTATACACTAATAATTTCGTAACGTTGTTTGTTCATACCTTGTTCAGAATTACTGACCAACTGTGGAATATTAACTTCAAGCTCAAAAATAAATGTGCTATTGTGTCTCATTTATGATAATCCATAGACATCATGTGTAATAAAATAACATCACACCAGAGACAGGAATATGTTTTAAATGACTAAATATTTAAATTTTAAAAGAAAGATGTGTTATGCGAACTCGCACGTAACTTAAGTCCTCTGTAATTATATGATACTGGCTGCAATTTGTTTTTTTATTAAACGTTCTATACAAATTGTCCTTAATTTTATCCTGAACATTTTTCATAGTCACCGTAATCGGAGTAAAATTATTTAGAAATGAAGTTTGCAAAGAAATGTCCTGGCAACTAATGTTACAAATCACTACTTTGTAACGTTCATGATTTATGCCAGTAGGAATCACTAATTTTGCACTCGTGTGTGAAAAATTTAAGTAATCGTAATTATGAGAAATTATACATCACATTTATAAAATTAAGGACAATTGATTACAATTTATACATAAATACAAAACAACAACTTACTTAATGAAGTCCCCTTCGCGAGCTAAAATATTCCATGGCAGAGAATGTTTTCTCGGAGAAGGGTTGCAATGCTGCATATTAGCGAATCAACAGTTCCTATGTATTGACTGCTGGATGAGAATGATGGGGTATTTGCCAAGTGACTACATCTCAGGTGCAATCATTAGATGAAATATTTAAAAAAATATAGGCCACGAATGAAGTTGTATCTGCTTTGTTTCGAAGTGATATTTGTGCATTTCTAACAACATATGACTACATTTTGATGATTTAGATCATTGCTACAGGAGTGTACTGAAGGGGCACTACTCCAGCCTCCAAAACTTTCCTGATAGTGGCTGTCAAGAATACCCACAGTTCGCAGAACTCTGTATCATCTATAATTCAAATATGCCGCGTAAATCATTAAGACCATTGTTAGGGTGTATGACATATGGTACTAAACTAAAAACGTCGCTTAGCTTATTATCGTCGAATGCATTTGTGGCCACCATTTCAAAAACCAGATAAATGTCGAAATTGTCTGGAAATCCAACATGTTTCCACTCTGTTTAAAACTTGGCGTGTACTACAGAGCCAACAGCAGATGAGGCGTAAATGGTTACTACCACAAATGACTCCCCCGTAGTAGCTATTATTTATGCACGCTGCCTTTAGCAATAAATTGCATCAAACCGTGCAAGCAAACAGAGTAAGATATGTAACATCTTTCCAGCCTTCAGCTAACACTTCTAAATAAAGCTAAACGATCGGTCACTGCCGAAGGGTTTTGTTCATGAAATCCTCGCGTGTCGTAATATGTCTGGATTTGTTCCGGATTTTTGTGGTGTAACTAATCCGCACTAGTACTATGATTATGCCGAAGTTGGGACATGGAGCCGGTGTGTGGATTTCGGCCGAGTGCGGATTTGTCCGCCATGTTGAGACGTCACGACTCCGGCAGCCATGTTTGATTACCTTGACCTTTAACCGTGACCTTTACCTTGAGTGTCGAATTACCAAAATTTTCCAAAATTTCGAAACTTTCAAAAAATTACAAAATTTTCAAAAATTTCCGAAAAATTTAAAAATTTTCAAAAATATTAAAAATTCCGAAAAAATTCCGAAAAATTCCGAAAAAAAAAAATATTACCTCCATCTTATTTCCGGATGCCATCTTGCTTCCGGCCGCCATCTTGGTGTTTCCCTCAAACATTTTTCGATTTTGCATTCCATTATAACCCCGCACGTATTTAATAAATAAAATTTTAATAGAAAAACTTTTGAATAAAAAACTATTTAATAAAAAAACTTTTTATATAAAAATTATTTAATTAAATCAACTACCGACTCGTCTTACCCGGACGAGCTCCATCGACACACTGACGCCCCCACCACTTTTTACATGTATATATTAACTTATCCCCCCTCCCCTACCACTACCCATACCTTTATTCTAATTGGCTGTTAGTCACGTCATGAATTTCCCCCCTCCTACCATTACTTTCCCCTATCACCGACAATCGTGTTATAACCCACTCAAACTACTACACCCCCCTTCACCGCCTCACCCAACTTTACCTCCACTTTCTTACCCATCGTCTAAACATTATTTCCTTTATAATTCTCACTAAAGCAGCATGACATTTCTGTCTCCATATAATAGCTAGTCGACCGTAAGTAGTAACGACCTTCGAATGAGACTACATACTGTTAAACAATTTCAAAGTTATCGGTTTTTTTAAATATTGTAATAATAATTTCAAAAATTTATTTAAATATCAGTTATGAATACCACTTAAGAGGCCATGTCACCTACCCGATAATTTCGTGGCAGTGGATCGATGCGTAGGTGATGAGCGAATATTCAGACAAGGAAGAGGTGGAGTAAAGTAGTTTGTGGAGGGAGGCGAATATAAGGCAAGACAAGAGAGATATAGTAACCTTCACGCGTCATTGTTGGGAAGGGATAGCTGCGTTATGTGAGACGAGTGCGATAAGACTGAAAAGTATTGATTGCTCAAATTCCCAGAGAACTAACCGTATAGAATTACTCAACCCACTCGCTTGCAGCTGTTTAGATGTGTAAATTTCTTATTTATTAATTTCAAGTACACACATTTTTTATACAAAATGTAATTTTGGTATGTATTCATACTTCAGATGTTTCATAACAATAGTATTTATCACATTGTATGTGTCCTATGATGCAGGTTTTATTGAAAACCTGTAGATTGTAATTACATTATCTTGACCAATTTAGGCTAGTCTTATAAGTGTTCATTCGAAATATGTATATATGCCTACGTGTAACACTTCGTGAATGTGTGCAAGTATTTGTTACAATGCAGTATAATGTGTAATAATCAAGAAAATATTATTTACACAGTTTATTAGGTCATGGATATGCAAGGACGTAATGACATAACAATTTAATATTAATCGTTAATGTTACTTTCTTTATAAATAACATTCTGTTATCAAACGCATACTACTTCGAGTTGATGTCTTAAAATAATTTATTATACTGGAACTGCGCCTACGGTACACAAGAAATATAAAAATAATAATCTAATTTACAGTTCCCGCCTGAGGCAGGGTCTGCAATGCGATGTGAGGAGGCAGACCTCGGTATTAGCCGGCTGATCTACCTGAGAAACAATCCTGTCGTTAGAGGCCAGCTGGACGAATGAGTGACGATGCATGAAATGCTGATAGAGCAGTGCCGGAACGAAAGGATGAGGGAAACGGGAGAACCTCAAGGAAACCCACCGGGCAGCGGCTTCGTTCGGCACAAAAGCCACATTGGAAAATCCGGGTGACCCCGACGGTGATCGAACCCCAGTCCACTAGGTGACAGGCCCGCACGCTGACGCTGAGCCACCGCTAGGAATATTGTCTCTCTTCCGACAACTTTTAAATAGAGGAAACATTGACAAAGAGGGACGTCACTGTAATATGGAATTCACGTACACAACAAATATGAATTTCTTGTGCTAAAACAAATGGACCCCGGGACAGAGTACAAACTATTCTACAGCGAACTACGTGCAGCACAGCACTCTGTAGCACAGAACATAGTTGGTTGAGAGTCGGCCTGTGACACGAAATGTTCTGGGTTCGAATCCCGTGTTGGGTGTGAGAATGAATTTGTGTCTGTCTCGCTGGTCCAAGAGTTGAGAATAAACTGTCATCTCTGTATTGTCCTCGATGTCGAAGGGAGTCCCAAAAAAAATTTGTGTAATAGATTTATTGGGCTTTTCTGCTGGGTTTATAAAAGGACAGAATACAAGAAATAAATAAAATAAAGGGACAGGTGTCAAAATGCTTCGAAAATGTCTGTAAATATTCCACTACTGGGCGAGTCAATTACAGCATATACACGAAATGAATGATAAAAATGTAAAGTAGTCCGAGTCAGAAGTTTCTTAGATAATGTAATTAGATAAATATTGTTTGTGTGCTGGGTACTTATTAGTAGTTACAAAACGTTGATAGACTGTGTTGTTATAACACATACACATATATTATACCTCATGTAAATGAAATCATTGTAGTACATTATAATTTTTGTAGCTTTTTTATTTCGTTATTTTGAGTATGAAAACACGTTTCGGTAAAACCTTACTTATTATATAGCGGTAGTTGTAAATCACCATCGTCACTCAAGCTAATTTTTCTGTTAATAGTTAATTAAGATTCAAAGTTCAGAAGTCAATTATCTCAGGTTTCGATTTACAATTAATTCAATGCCCATATAACTTAAAGTATTGTAAGTCTACAATAACTTTAAGAAACTTTGTGTGGCCATGACATGATTGCTATTAATCACAAAATGGCACTAATAAAAAAAACTCATCGCCAATTATATTTTATGGAGGTTATAACTAGATTTTTCGGGGTTTAGTGCAATTAAACAATTAAAAGTACCGTGTTTAAAGAAGCATCACTATCGGGTCTATTGCTAGCGTTATTACGCCCACAGAGATAAATCCTTAAAGGAAGATTCGTAATAAACTTTCACAAAACTTGACAAAACATAAATTACTACTGAATTTTCTTTTAAACGTGCAAAACCACCTCAACAAAAATGGAATTGTGACCCAAATAATTGTATTACACAATAAAATTTCAAGATACGTTTTACACTAAATTATTATTTATCGTCGAAACTGTAACTTGTAATTATCATTAATGCAGGAAGGCACAAACTTTCAATTAAAACCAAATCATGTGGTGTAAAGTTGCCGCAAAATTTAGCAAAGTAACCCATCGTTGTATAGGAAATATCAATTTATAACAAAGAATATATGCACAATATCCAAACAATTTCGTAAATCTGTATCGTATATCAAATTACAGTCGTAATTCAAGAACGCTATACAATTGTATCAGTTACGCTTACGATGCATGCATAATTTATAAATGTTAACTGAAAAACAAATAATGAAATAGATTACATAGGGTCCCACAGGGATCAATTCTCGGACCTTTGTTGTTTTCACTGTACATAAATTAAATTACGTCATGTTTCAAATAGTTAAATTTTTTCCAGTACGCAGATGACTCTCAGTTACTACAATCCTGTCGTGTTGATAAAATATACGAGAAAATCTAGGAGATAAACAGTGATTAACAAAATATATCGGAATGGTGTGAAATAAACTCCCTGAAACTCAACCCAAAAAAAAAAAAATGCTCATACGTGATATTTGGATCACACATAACATTAAAGAAAATTAACATGCCACAATGATATATCAGTAAACGGGGAAATAACACCGGGAAATAATTCCTATAAAAACTTTGGAGTTATATTCGACAGGAATCTATCCTGGGATAAACAAATATCAGCAAATATCCAGTCGGCCTACTTCCGTATAAAGCATCTTTACAGACTTAAGAATTTTTTGACAACTGAAATAAAACTATATTTGTGCGATGCGTTAGTACTATCGGACTTTAACTACTGTGCCGGCTTGTTTGTTAATATTAGCAAAATACAACAACATCGTATACAGAAAGTACAGAACACATGTTCGAGATATTGTTTTAACCTTAAAAAGCGGGATCATGTCACGAAAGCACTTTTCAATTCTAAATGGCTTAACATGGAAAATAGAATATTATATCATTTCGAAACTCATTTTAAAAATAATGTAGATACCCACGTGCCAACATATTTATCGGAAAGACTCATTTATTTTATCTCAGTACATAATCACAACACAGGAAATAATTTTTTTTTTTCAACTACCTCCTTATTCGAAGTCCATTTAGACCTACCGGGAGATTTAAGAAATCTTTCGCACCACACTTTCAGGGTGAAATTTAAGTCTTTTCTGCTACATAACTAGTTACAATAGACAATGATTAACAATACAATTTTTTTTTCTTGAAATTTTTTTATATATTTCTTCCTCTATGTTTAAGTTTAGTATTTGTCTGTTTTATTCAAAATATTGCAATTTTATTAATTATTTGTTTAACATTATGTTACAATTATACTTTAAGACCTTGTAGTGCTTACAATTATAAGTTTCATGCAAATTTTTTGTAATAATATTGTAATATTCATAATTAATATTTGTTTTTTTTTTATTTTATTTTATTTGCGACTTATTTTTACAGTGGCGAAGTTAAGGTGGAACCACCTTGTCTTACACTTAACCACTGAAAAAAAAAATCAAAGACTACAGAACATTAAAACACATTGAGAAAAGAATAATGAGAGAAGTAAATATGATATCAAATTACAATAAGCATAAGTATTACTATCTAGAACACAAATTATTCCTGATTAATATTAAATTGAGACATAATACAAAATTGTGTTTTAAGTACGGAATCTTTATATTTGAACAATTATAATATAAATAAATAGGAAATATAGATAAACTGGATATATTAGACTAGACAAAAATAATAAAAGAACTAAGGCTATAATTTAGCTAATAATCTCACAGGGAGACTCTGGGAAATATTAAAATATTTAGTATACTAAGTAAAACTTATGGGAACTTAAGTTATTACATTACTACTTAATATAACAATAGTATATTTTGAAGAACATAAGAAGTAAGCTACACTATCAACTAATACTGAGAATATACAAAAATTACATTTACTTTCACACATTCACATATGCACATACTCACACATATGCTTGCATACACACACGCACACACGTCACATACACATACACACGGGTCAACAAGTGTAATATCATCCACTGTTCACATTGAATTAATTTTTAAAATGTAAGTTTGGCAAATTTTTTAAATGAAGAAACAGGCCCATGCTGTCTGGTTTTCTCATCGAGTGCATTCCAAGCACGCGCAGTGGCCACCGAAAAGGATTTTGAATATTTACTGGTTCTATACCTTGGTATTAGTAAAACCATATTTAATTTAGAACGGGTACTGATATCGTGACGGGACTGAAGTAAATTAAATTTATCAGCTAAATATTTCGGACTTTTAGTATGAAGTACTTTTCTAAGTAGTAATAGGCTATGCAATTTGCGTCTATTGTCAAGTCGTAACCATGATAGCTTGTCGTAATATGGAGAAACATGGTCGCGTGATTTTAGATTAAAAATAAAACGAATACAAATATT
>PNEQ01000800.1:69653-130700 GCA_003012365.1 Medauroidea extradentata
ATCACACTGCACCTACTACCAGTAAGGTGTCAGGTGGGTTTAGGAAGGGAGGGAGGTTGCTAAACGCGTGTGTGCTAGAGAGACAGAGAGAGACAGAGACAGACTATCACACTGCACCTACTACCAGTAAGGTGTCAGGTGGGTTTAGGAAGGGAGGGAGGTTGCTAAACGCGTGTGTGCTAGAGAGACAGAGACAGACTATCACACTGCACCTACTACCAGTAAGGTGTCAGGTGGGTTTAGGAAGGGAGGGAGGTTGCGGGCGGGTGTGAATGTGTCGAGTCACTCACCACAGAGCTCTGGCCAGCAAGCTAAACATCTGTAGTGGAGAATATTAAAACTTATAACTTTGTGACTTTACAAGTCTATATTTTACAAACTGTTGCTTGACTTTGAAAAACACATACACTGTAGAATTTATTTTTAAATTCTACACCAGTAGCGTACATTTTTTTCTGATGCGTCCACGGAGGTTCGAACCAGTATCCTTCCATCCGTATTTGTCATGTCTGTTCGTACTTCGGCGAAAAGTTTCATGCAGCGTATTGTTTCCAAAAATTATCTATGTCAAGTTTATTCTGTTAAGTGTTCGTCTGCAGCAGTCGGTTTGTAGGAGTCAGTCTGTAGGAGACAGTCTGTAGGAGTCAGTCTGTAGGAGTCAGTCGTATTTTGGAAGCACTTTAGTAATTCATGGTGGTTAGAAATTGGATAGTCTCTGATATTAATGTGCAAGGTAAAAATGAGCCATAGCTATGTTTAAATAGAAAAAAATACTGAAGACTGTTCTTACGGTTTTGTTGTACTGTAATTAGTTTCGTGAAAGTTATGTTTTTGTCTGACTACGATATGTAGGGTAGAAAGGAGGGGTCGCGTATAGTTAAGACGAGCAAAGTTGAAATATCTGTTCTGTATATTAGTTATACATTGTTGGTTAATGTAAGTAGGTTTGTATAATATTTTTACGTATGGAATCGATAAGAATTGTTAGGGTGAGCGAGATATTTTGGTCAGCGACCAGCATGGAAGTCTTTATCGCTGGACGAATGGTTAGGTTTTAGTCGGACTGTCAGATAGGACCTAGAATGCAAATAAAGACGTTTTAGAACTGTAATATATACGGAAGAAACTCCTAATATATGAAATAATTAAATTGGTTTAAGATTTATATACTATGTACAAAAACGAATGAAGACAAGACCTGCAGCTTTACACATAATCATTTTTTCTCGCTTATTAGTAAATTGTATTTTACATACACGTTGCGCATTGTATATGACGTCTGTTAATTGAGAAAAATTACCGTCTATACTGGACGAGATCTTCCGTCTTGAATGACAATAACTCTAAATAATGGAACCTAATCCTACGAAAAATTTTACCAGCTACTGGCTGTACTGTAACCTTCTAACCTTCTACAGATATGTCCTTCGGGTAAGTGGCGAGATGTATTTTCAGAAAGTAAAACGTAGACGTAATTCAAGGTGAGAAAAATTTTGGTATCTTGGTTTACGTGACGAGACAAAATACAGAGTCAAGACATGAACTACAAAGTGTTGCTTTCCTTTATCTATCAAACGATTTTTTTTTTTGTGCTAGCAGAGAAATGTGAAATGTATATATGAATACACTTGAAAATAAAAACATGTAATTTGGTAACAAACATGTTTGCAAAACTGGATATAAGATAAAAGGATAAAACTTATATTAATGACTGGAGTAAGTATACGAATAGCAGTAGTCGGGAGAGTTGATATTTCAATAGTGAAGAGGTAACATCACCTCCAGTGAAGATGGAAAATATTCATGTGTGTTCTTACCGCAAGCATGAATTTATGGAAAAATATCATTATGTGTGCGTGAAGTTGGATGACATTAACGTATTATTCATAGTATGTAGCAGTGAGCAAAGTAAGATATCTTGATTGGACAAAGCAACAACTAGAAACTTTATACGGGTTAGTATTTGATAAGGTCTCTTCTCTGTAGCTATAAGTCGTCATTTAAGGAAATTGTAACCGTTACGTGTTTAACTTTGTGAGAATCGACGTGAACACCTTCTAGACACCAGTGCAACTAGTGCTATAAGATATTTGCGTGAGGATATACTGTATGGAGGCAAGGAATAAGTAAATGTAATACAAACCAGTGTCGTACAGCATATTGATGTTAGAGCTGTAGACTGTATACACGTATAGCATATAAGTACAGGTCACGATATTCTCCCTGGAAAGCAACAAGATTCGATGATGGAATGGACTTAGGAGAAAATTGAATCTACTACGAATGATGTGTTAATGGTGAAGCCTTCATTAACTTCTGTTTCGTATATGAACAGCCTGGAATATTTGTTAATGACTTGAAGATACCCTTGTTGATTCTGTGACATGATTTACAGTACATGTTGACATGGTAGGGTAGGTGGTATGAGACGAAAAACACGTATGAATAAGGACTGTTTGGTTTCTTTTATACTATGGGTGTTAGAAGTGCGGACGCGAGTTCAGGTGTATTAATACGTCTATCAGTCAACTAAGAATATGACGAGATAATTATGACGAACATGTTTAAATTTGAGAAGCTAGAGCATCTACGGTTGTACATTTTACTGATATTTATAATAAAAATGTAATTGTGCTGAAGTGGTTGGCTTTCTGAGGTAGTCTGAAGACATAATATTATTGAAATGAAATCAGCAAGGACTAACGTACCATTCATCATCGTATGAAAGAAAATTCGGTTCAATAACCTTGAGAAGAGTGGGAAAATCACTGAGTTAAGAAATAAAATGTATGGTTTGGGTGCTATTACACTAAACCGGTACCGTATTGCCACACATTGTAGGAAAGCGAACAGGACGAAGCACGTACCACTGTATGACATTTATTAAATTGAATGATTAAGAGATGTTTGTGTCAGGTTATATGCGACGTAACTTACCTATGATCACAACTCACTTCGGAAACAAAAATAGAACAGGATACGTTTGATATTTCCTGTTACTAGTGGGACTGGTAGCTGTGAATTAGAATTTTATCTACATCATTGAATAAGTTATGGTGAGATGTGTGTTCGTGTTGAACAACTTGGACTAGCACTGTGATAGCTTTACCTCTGTTGGCAACATCTTCGCCGGTGATAATTACCACTACCGACATGACAATGACTATGACGGCGCATGGGACTTCCTTGCCAAAACTGGTAATATATGTGACTGAGTCAACGAAGCATGGATGATACTTCTGTTACGAGGTCTTAGTTTGCATTGTGATGTCACGAAGTTAATGAGAACACTAAACCAGGGTTTTTTGTTGCCTAATCAGGCAATATATGGACATGACTTTGAATGTTTTAAAGTGAAGAGTGAATATATTTGCAAGGGATGCGTTGTTTGTTTAACATGTAGTTAATTATATATTGAATGTTCATAGATTTTTATAATTAAGGAAACAGAATTTGTTATTTACCTTGTGAGTTTGACGAGAATATAAATTACGATTTAATTACTTTTTTCGTGTAAAAAGTAAAGATAGAATAAAAAAAGTAATGTATGAAACTGAAGTAGCTGGTCTGGTATGGAAGCAGGTCAGTGATATGAGATTTGATGATGTTATTTTCATATCTGCGAGATGTCGTGTATATGTAACTGTTCGCTAAGCAGGGTGCAAGTCATATCCGTTCCGCGTATATGTATTGTAGAAGAGTGTAATGAACAGTTCGGACAGGCTCAGACAGGACTGATGGAGAGTGAAGGTAGAGTTTGAGGGGGTATTGGGTTGGGGGTGATGGTAGGTGTAAGGGTGTAGGGGTGGTGTAGTATGAATATGAAATTGTACGTCATGTTTGAAAGTTGTCGAAGAGTCTTGCATATGTAACTGTCCTGAAAAAATATGTTATTTTCAACACGAATGATTGATTTTATCGGAAATTTAAATAAATATAGCTAATTTCTTAGGAGTGTGAGTGTAGACGATGAAGTTCTGTAGGAGATAATGTCAGTGTAGTTATAAAAATATTCATCAAAAATTATTTTTTTAACAATTGATTGACTTTATTGGGAATCGATCGGAAACACCTAAGAAAGAAGTCATGTTTAAGTAGTATTAACTAATGATACTAAAATAAAGTTTTGAAATTATTATTACAATATTTAAAAAACCGATAATTTTGAAATTGTTCAACAATATGTTGTCTCAATCGATGGTCGTTACCACTTATGGCCGACTTGTTATTATATGGAGAAATAGATGTCAAGCTGTTTTAGTGGGAATTGTAATGGAAATAATGTTTAGACGACGGGTAAGAAAGTGGCGGTAAAGTTGGGAGAGGGGTGTGGAGGGGGTGAAGTAGTTTTAGCGGGTTATAACACGAGTGTCGGTGAGAGGGCAAGTAGCGTGAGGAGGGGGGGGGAATTCATCACGTGACTAACAGCCAATTAAAATTAAGGAATGGGTAGTGGAAGGGGAGGGGGGATAAGTTAATATATACATGTAAAAAGTTGTGGGGGGCGTCAGTGTGTCGATGGAGCTCGTCCGGGTAAGACGTGTCGGTAGTTGATTTAATGAAATAATTTTTACATAAAAAGTTTTTTCATTAAATAATTTTTTATTAAAAAGTTTATTATTAAAAATGTTTTATTAAATACGTGCGGGGTTATAATGGAACGCGAAATCGAAAAATGTTCGGAAGCTTCGGAAGAAATCCCAAGATTGTGGCCGGAAACAAGATGGAGGTAATATTTTCTTCGGAATTTTTCTGAATTTTTTGAAATTTTTTGAAATTTTCGAAATATTTTAAATTTTCGAAATTTTGGAAAATGTTGTTAATTTGACACTCAAGGTCATGGTCAAGGTCATGATTAAAGGCCAATATCATCCAACATGGCGGCCGGCGCCATGACGTCACAACATGGCGGACAAATCCACACTCTCCCGAAATTCACACTCCGACTACATATGCCAACTTCGGCTAAATCTTACTACTCACACTTTCTCATCAGTGTCGTGCGGATAATGTCATTTTATTAGAGCCACGATTTAGTAGAGTCAAATTCTCCTCCGTGAAAGACAATCACAGAGCCCTGTTCAGACTCCGTATATCGCTTATACTTTCTCGTTGAATAGAAATACTTGCTCGAATAAGTACTTTGATAACTTCCTGACAACAATTAACTATTCTACTTGCCTTGTAATCCAACATTTTTATATTTTATAAACTTTCATGCGCAGATTCAGAGAACCAATTGGTACGAGTATATATGCACCTCAATATACCTCAAGTTATAACCATGCAAGTGTAGCGCTCGTATCTAATTTACTTCGACGTTCATTCTATTTGAATTTTACCAATATCAAGCTGGATTTTTCACATCCATGAATGCTCTGTATGTATCCATGTTGGTGTATGTGTACGGGATTTTAGTATAATATAAATATAACATAACTTCAGTTTAAAAATAAACATAAATCACATATTTTAAGTTTATATCTGGCTGTATTACTTACACAGTTGTGTTCGGTGGGTGGAGTTTTTCAGCTGGAACGTTGGTAACCTTAAGCGGTAAGATAACGTTATAGTGTGGGAGAATTCTGTACCAAAGTTAAGTGTAGAAAACCCGGCTTGACATAGGTAGTGGATTTTAAAATGTAGCCTTATGGTAGTCCCGGAAAAAAGAATTTTATTTGTGCGTGATGACATAATGGTGATGATTTTTACTTTACTTAATTGCATTCTCTTTCAGTACGTTGGCAAAATGGTAGCATGTAGAATAAGTTTGTAAATAAACAGGTGTTTTCATAAAACTACAACACTGTTCCTCAGTTACCTAGGTGGGCCGCCATGGCATTCTTACTCTGGCCATAGACACACATGAGACGTTGGCTAGGTAAGGAGGGGCGTAGAGCAAGCAATCTTATTAGCATTATGGGGGTGTAGAATGTCACGCGCGTGATACCTCTTGAGGGGCAAAGGTCGCATAGCAAGACTGGGAACGAATGTCTTTGACTTGACGCGCTTCAGAATTTTGTAATACATAGGTTAATGAATGTGTATTGCATCATGAAAGTGTCTATGCATAACGACTGTTTTCCCTGTGGAAATACGTAAGTGTAATTGCCAAGTGTAAGAGAAATTTTCGGTTTTAAAACATTAAAACTTGAACATTATTGTATTTCTAAATACATAAAATATTGCATTTTAAATACGGCTCGTCAGATCTTTGAAAATTAAATCAACAATATAATAATTATTTTCAAGGGTTCATAAGTTTGAAATGTAGTACTATTTGGACTTCATGTTTCAGAAAATGAAAATTTGTGTTTACCTAGAGGGAAATTAATGATTAGGGCCTATATTGCGATGGTAAAACGTGTGGAGAGGATCGTATTATACTGTACAAGTAAATTTACCTGAATAAATAATATGCTATTTATGAGCGTACAACTCGAAGTAGTACTTATGTAATTGAGCGTGTTCGGGGGGCAGGGAGCAGGATTATTTACATATGATAAATATAATTTTAAACGATTTTTGGAATATTTCATAACTAAAAAAAATAATAAATTACCAAAAATCAATCAATGTGTTCTGTGTATGTTAGGGGATTAGAAGTCAAGCCAATAAATCATTATAAAACAGTTGGCTATAAAAAGTCAGTTATTTAAAATGAATAAAACTAAGAAACAAATAATAATGAAAAATAAAAAAAAAAAAATAAAATCTTAGAAAAAATGTTCTTTAAATTTTATTAACAATGTTGACTTAAAGTAATAAAATATAATTATTCAAATATATATATATATATATATATATATATATATATATATATATATATATATTCATATATGCGTTAGTCGAAACCATTAACAACGGGGCCATACATATTCTTTGAGAATTCAGTTAGAAATGTGTGTTTTGGACATCAAGGAAGGTGAAATAAAATTAATGATAAGGGTAAATATGAGCGGGAATGTCGGTCGAATCCACCCAAGCGCAACCCGTTCACGTCTACAAGTCAGAGCCGCTGTGCCCGATCTCTCAATTCTACAGATAGTACTTACATAGTGTCTGAGTCAAACTGCGTTAAATGCGTCAAAACTGTTTCGTATTTCAATATTTTCAATCATTTTCAGTAAACGATACATAGCATGAAAGGTGACTGTAACTAATGTAGTGGCTAGAGCACATGCATCTTACCAGTGCGAACCAGGATCGATTACCGCCGAGGGTAGGACCCAGATTTATCGCATGTGGGAATCGTGACGGAAGTTGCCGTTCATTGGCGAATTTTCTCGGTGGGTAGTCTTGTTTTCTCCGTCCTTCGCATTTATCGCCACTGAAGCCTAGGGCTTCATTTCAAGTCGTCATCCTTCAGGCTTCGGCAGACGTCAACAGGCGCCCAGTCAGAAGTTAGTTCCTGAGGTATGATGCTGTCGAGTATCACCACCATGCTCAAACAAACTAATATGAATCAGCATGTCTACTTTTTCTCTTAATTAATGTCAGAACTCTGCTTAAGCTTTGAGCACAACAGCTATGTTAACTAACAATCATATTTTCTTTTCGAAATTTTCAAAATTACCTATCCAAAATTTATTCGAGTAAAAATATAATTAATTAATGAATAATTACCATATATTATACAGGATGTTTCTTAAATAGGGGGACAAACTCCGCATGCGTGTTCCTCACGAAAAACTATGACGAAAACATATTTTGCACTTTTTACCTAAACGCAATGTTAAGGGAGTAATGGGCCTCTGAACATCGAATTTTAAAACAGTATTTTCCCAAAATATCGGAAACTAATTGACATAAAAATACAATATTTCAGCATTGCTTAATGCTATTGGAATATGCAAACCAACTGAAAATGCTGGTTGAAACCTTCCGCCCTTATGAAAATAGCAGGGATGGCTACCCTCTAATTGCAAATAACTTTTTTACCGTCCGGATTTTCGAACATCTGAAGATGGTTTAATGAGTAATGTTACCTGTCTAACAAGAAAGGTCCTCTTGTTACAATAGTCTAGGACTCATAGTTTTCTTTCAAATCACAAATGAAGCTACAGCGTTAGTATTCCCGAAACAATGGTATCGTGAGTTAGAAACATGTAGGTAACGTTGAATGTGCACCATCAACAATTCAAGGAACACAACAAAAAAAACACATGAACGCACTATTGCCTATGCTGTATGCTGTGTATCTTAGGTGCAAAACACAGGACTTAGGAGCATTCTTAAATGACGATATGCAAAAACCAGGTGGGTTTGGATGTAAACCCATCACACAAAAAGGGATAGGTAGAAAATTCACTGAAACCTTTAAAACGCAAATATCCAAATGTTGTGTTTTATTCCACAAAATGAATTTTACAGCACAAGTTTACCAGAAAGCCATCTTGTTTTTTTGTACATTACACTTTATTCGAGAAAGACAAATTAATGTGTTTTTTGTTTTAAAAAATTCTGATTCTGTAGACACCAACAAGTATAATTTACTAGTAAAGAGTATTAATAGTAATATGAAAACTTCAGGCATTAATTTTTGTTTTCCATGTATGGCACAGTTTCCGATCCGCAAACAAATACCTAACAAAGTTATGCACTTTTTTGTTTTCAAATTTTGAAGCATGTGAAATGGTTCGTGGTCAACCAGGCATTTTGGACGTGTTCGCAGATTCATGATGAGACGTGTCTGTGTATGTGCAGATTCGCGGGGTGATCATTTTGAACACTTCATGTAATGTTTGCCTACATCACTTAGCAGCATTGTATCAAGCATTGATGACTGTGCCGTGTGTCACAGAAATGCCAAGGAATAAACCTGTAACCTTACTGATGTAATACCTTACATTAGATGCTAACCTTTTCGAGCTAACCCCCTTGAGGGTAGGACAAGTAAAGAGAAGTCTTGTACGGTAATTTTTATCTGCTTCTTATCGATTGCTACATACATCAATGCTTATGGACTACCAGTACATTTCGCAACATAGGTTTTGCAACCCTTAATTTTCCAAAATTAGGTATTATTTAGTGTTTCACATCACACAGTCTGTATACGCCTGTGTCAATTACACAAACCATGTGAAAATTACGAATTACACAAAATTACGACACCTCATTCGTACATTAGAAAACAAAGAAGTGCATAATTTTGTCAGGTTATTGTTTGCGGATCGGGAATTTTGCCAAACATGACAAACAAAAATTAATGCCTGAAGTTTTAACCCTACAATTAATTTCCTTTGCGAGTAAATGATACTTGTTGGTATCTACAGAATCAGAACTTTTTGAACAAAAACACATTAACTTTCCTTTCTCGAATAAGGTGTCATGTACAAAAAAACAAGATGGCTTTCTGGTACACTTGCACTGTAACATTCATTTTGTGGAACAAAACACAACATTTGGATATTTGCATTTTAAATGTTTCAGTGAAGTTTCTACCTATCTCTTTTCATGTGATGGGTTTCCATCCAAACCCACCTTTTATTGCTTATCGTCATATATGAATGCTCTTAAGTCCTGTGTTTTGCACCTAAGATACACATCATAGGTAGAGATGATGGTTTATCGCGGAGAAACTTGACTATTTGCTAGGCTTCAACATACGTTCAACTTATCAAAAGATTACTGGCTTTTCCTTGTACGTGGAGCTACTGCCCTATTTGACTGAGCCAATAAGAATGCCGCTATTTTAACATTTAATGAATGTTATAGGTCTGCAGACAGCTACGTTGTGTCAGTGTTTTCAAGGCTATGTTGACACAAAACATTTTCGAGATATACCATCATCTCTAATCATAGGCAATAGTGCGTTCTTGTGTTTATATTGTTGTGTTCCTTGAATTGTTGATGGTTTACATTCAACGTTACCTACATGTTTCTAACTTACGATACCATTGTTTCGGGAACTCTATCGCTGTAGCTTCATTTGTAATTTGAAAGAAAACTATGAGTCCAAACTATTGCAACAAGAGGACCTTTTATGTTAGACAGGTAACATTACTCAATAAACCATCTTCAAATGTTCGAAAATCCGGACGGTATAAAGTTATATGCAATTAGAGGGTAGCCACCCCTGCTATTTTCATAAGGGCGGAAGGTATCAAGCAAAATTCGCACTTGGTTTGCAGATTCCAATAGCATTAAGCAATGCTGAAAATATTGTAGTTTTATGTCAATTAGTTTCCAATATTTTGGGAAAATACTGTTTTAAAATTCGATGTTCAGAGCCCCATTACTCCCTTAATATTGCGTTTAGGTGAAAAGTTCAAAATATGTTTTCGTCATAGTTTTTCGTGAGGAACACGCAAGCGGAGTTTGTCCACCTTTTTAAGAAACATCCTGTATATACTGTGTGTTGCGTCAATCTAGTTTTGTAACCGGTAGTAAAATTAATGTTTTTAATTAATTGAATTATGTTATCGATACAAGTTTGATGATGCTTTAATTTGTATCCTCTGAGGCAATACGATGGCAATGACGCCTGCACCTTGCCCCGACCTTAATCCTTTGAATTTTTATCTTTGGTGCCACCTGAATCAATTATTTTATGCTGCACAGGCATTTCCAATATAGACAAACTTCATCAACGTGTCATTAAGCCAGAAAATCCGTTCTACACCAAATGGGAAAATTTTAAACCATGCTACACTGCATGAGCTGACATGTGTAAGAGAGTGTAAGCATGACAATACTATTTTAAAATTATATTGTGAGTTCTAATTTTATGACAGATTCACCTATGCTAATGCACTGAAATTGTCACATGGATGTGACATTGTTTTATTGTTCATTAATAATGTAAGATCTAAGGGTTTTCGAACCAATATTTATACGTATTTTAGTTCTTGATTTTTAGTAAGGAACCCCTACTCCATGTTTGAAAAAGTATTTCGGAATCATCCTGTCTATGTATGGGGGTGAAGGCCAAACAGGTTTCCCATAGTGCTACAATCAGAAGTTTTCAAACAGTATGAACTGATATAAGTCATAAATATTTACCTTTTTTGAGAAACCATCCTTCGGGATGCTTTTTGGCCCATAGAGCAGCCCATCCTCACGAACAGCGTTAGCGGCATTCCTAGCAAGTCCATATGCTATTGAAAGAGAAACCGCATCAGCAATAGCTTTCTGAGATTGAGCAGAAGCCTTTTCTTCTGCACAAAAAGTTGTAGACTGTCTCTCTTGTTGGCTGTTAAAAGAATGCTGCTTGAACTGATGGTGTTTGTCCGAGTAGTAAGTTCCACGCCAACTGGGCCCATGTTGCTGCGACTGGGACTCGAATTTTGTCAAGGGCGATTGCTCACCAATGGAAGTTTGATGCTCGTTGTAACCCCCGCACACAGAACAAGGTGGTGGTTTTGGTCCAACAGCAGGAGAGACCTGCACAAAAGAGAAGTCATAATTAACATACATAACAACGCACATTTCTGTAATATTGTAATATCGTGATTTAAAAACTTTAGTTATATTTTTAGATTTACTGCTAATTTACTTTTCAGACTATCCAGAGACTTCGGATGGGAGGAAAACACATGCCAACTTCTAAGAGCGCTGCAAATGAGTAGGAAGTTAAAGGACATTCCACACTAAAATTATTAATCGATCGTATAAGATATAGTTGAGTGACTGTTATATTATACGTGCAGTAGTAGATTAAAAGAGGTTTTACTGGCAAATCACATGCAATTATATCTGCTTTAACCAGGTTTCTAGAGACCAGGATTGCTACGAATTTATGTCTACAAAATATATTTCTAAAACTCCAAAAAATACCACTAACCTAATTTTTTAAATTATCATAAATATAAAAATATAATAAAACACGAGATGTGTAACAAACATGAACAAGCATCATTAAAGGACAACACAAATATGTTTATTAAGATGAGTCTGGCCCGTCAAAGTCCTCCCCAAAATATTTTTATTTATCCTTTATAGGGCCTTGGAACTTGAAAAACATTATTGTTAAATTTCATTATACATCTCTTCATCAAGGTAAAACAGTTATTAAAAGAATAATTAATTTTTATTATTATTATTATTACCTACATAACTAACGAATGTACACATTGGTAATGGTGTCGAGAGTAGTTTTTTCCTACTTACTTACATAAGATAAGCACGTATCATGTCATATTTTGACATGTAAGTTCCTCGAACCTGACGTGTGCTTGTATAGAGATACAGATGATCATCTTCTAACGTAAGATTTCCAAGCTGGCATGCACAACGGCGACGGGAACAAATACCTAGGGGCCTTACGTAGATCCTTTACAAAATGTATTTTATATATTGTATTATATTTAAGTAGACAGTTATAAATTTACTTCAGTCCATTGAGAAATAAACTCTAAAATTGGAGCAATACATTTCGTCTGTGTGGAGAAAGTATATTTGAATAGTTACTACTGACTACGAAGAAAATAGAGTTACGTTCTTGACAATGCCGATACTGCAACAAAGTCTTCAACTTCGGTAATGGTTATCGACATGAGAGGTTTGATTGCGATAAGGACCCTTAAACTTAGTTTATTTGCTGTTACGAGTGTGGTAATCCATTTTCGAGAGGCGATGGTTTGAAAATACACATCAATACCTGTAAGTGTAAAACACCTTTCTGTGATAAAATGTCATAATTGACTCATGACGCCACTAAATCTCACCAAATTTGCTCAAAATTCACAAGATATGGAAAAATCATCAGGTATTTCACCTAACTCACCAACTTTCACTGAAAATGAGAGTCCGATGGGCTGTGCATGATACATACATATTGCAACGCAACCAATTCGTGTAATGTTCTTACTTAGTAAACTCTTGAGTGAGAGTTACGATATTAATAATCAGGTACCTGTGAAGCTGGACATTCCAAATATGACTCATAAGGAAAGAATACAGGTTACTGACTATCCCATATAAGAAAATGTTTTTGATGACGTAATAGATGATGGTGAAGGTAATGATTTCAGTGGTGATGGAAGTGCTGATGAATCTAATGGATCTCTCTAGTGAAGTGACGTGACAACAAGGGGTCATATGAAGACCACGTAAAATCAATATATTGGCAAAGAATTAGCCGAAGAACCTAATAATCTGGTGAACACAGTCTATGTTCTCTCTTACTTGAATTTTAGAATAAGCAAACAAATTATAAACATGTTTATTGACTGCTGACAGCCGTGCACTAAGATCTTTTTTACCTGTGACGTGCAAATGATTTTACTAGTCCATCTAATAAAATACATTTTTGTAAACATTCAACATATTTATACACGTTGCAAACACATTTTACGACGCTATACGTTTGTTATTATGATTATGGTTAGCGCGCCGCACATCACTAGTTATATAATGACTGACACCATGACAATCGTACGAATTTCTTGGTACTTTTGCAGTATTTAGGGATGTGCAATATTATTACACTTGTATGTGAAAATACCAAACTTTTAGCTTAGTAATGTTTACCACTGTAAAAATAAGTCGGACTGAAATGTAACAACCACAAACTAATTTTGTATTTTGCCTTAAATAATTTATGGAAATTAACATGCCAATATTAGGCCTTCTGCCAATGACTATTTCGCATATCCGAGTTCCGTTTCTGTTAATCCGTACCAACCCTCTTTGTTCTTATGTTCTATTTAATTCCGTCATACTCACGTCGCTTACGTGTACATGGTTTGGTTATGCAACGTTGTTGGATGAGAACAGTTAAACAGTGTAATTTTTTTTCGTAACGTGTATGTTTATATATATATATATATATGTGTGTGTGTGTGTGTGTGTGTGTGTGTGTGTGTGTTGGCATAACCAAACAAACTGCGCTATTTTCTGAAGTTATAAATAAAGATGTCACAAAATTTACTATACTGGAGGTATCTGTGATAAAAGTTATCGACAGATTGTTTCGTGATAGACAAAATGTGATTTTCTAAAAAATACATAAGTACAAAGTAATTCAAGATGACTTGTAAGTTTTTATGACTCGTTTTACTAACAAATTTCCAGCATAGAGTGCCTAACCTAATTTTCGTTACGTTAGTACCAGGACTTTTGAATTCCGTCGTTAGTCTTGGCTTGATAATTGCTATTGAATATTGAAATACAATGTAAATTAATTCAATATTTTTAAAATGTCAATGCAATTTTCGTTTACTTATGTCAATAAATTGCACGAAATTTCCACGCAATGTTGCTTTATTACTAGTGGGTTATTGTATTTCTATTGTACTAACTATTTACAATTATGTCGGTTGGAAATAGTACATCGGTGCGCTGCACAAATTGAGCCAATTAGAAGCAAATAAGGTAATGCTTTTTGTTTATTTCTGAACTCAGAGAAGAGTGGATCGATAATGGACTACTGATCTTTGTACAAGAGACTGGAGACTATTCCTAGGTCAACGAAATATATTGGATTGTCCAAGAACTGAAGGTAATAGGTTTATTATAAAGAAAATGAGGATATTTCCATGAATGTCTATGCAACTTAGAAAAAAATGTGTGAGTGAGTGTGTGTGTGTGTGTGTGTATATATATATACATATATAATTTTTTTTTCAAAGTGTTTTCTTGGATACTTCCTTACTACTATCACAATAATACTGTATAATCTGCTGAAAGAACTTGTCTACCTCTCTGCACTATGACAACATATTTACAAAAGCGAATCCAGTAGTTGCTTCAGCTGGCCGCGTACACGATGCCCGATTTTGTAGCATCTTTAATGCTAATTTTTTGTTGGCGTTTCTGCTTCTGTATAGACCCTTCCGAGGTTTCTGGATCCAGGCAAACAATTTTTCGCACCCATGGGCATGCCCAAATGTGTAATAAATACACAAATTTTAAGTTTAATGCAATTTATGTGTGTTCAGAATTGAGTTAATATTCATGTATAAATGAAATTTTTCAAAACACCAGAATCGGGGCTGTAAAATTAACTTAAAAAACAATTAATTATAGTCGTACTATAGCTGATATTGCTTAACTTGGCAAACGCAGAAATTATGGGCTGGCAGTTGGCCGCTAACAGCATGCTCAAATGTCAGATACCAGCCCGATGTCTTTGCCGGTAATTGGCCAATGTCTTTTTGGACCAGTGGCTTACAGTCAGTTGTCATGTCATAAATACACTGGACCGCTACCGGCAATACAGCAAATGTATGTATTGTCGTTAACAAAGATTATGGATGGCCGGTGTCATATAGACAGCGGGCCGGTGTCAATAAAACAATAGGCCGGTGTTGACTAGGTTTCAGAAAGATAATGGGCCGGTGACAGCTGAGTGTTGAAAAACAGCGGGCCGGTGATGGTTGAGTGTCGCGGGCCGAACATCAATATAAATGTATTTCCAAAATGTTTCACACGCTGCTTTAAAAATGTGTTCCCTTGTGTTTTATACATGTTACTCTCTACTTCCTGTAATTATTTTATAAAATTTTGGACTTTCTGTTTGGAATGGGTTGTGCTGGATCTGATGATTCTCAGATTTGTAGTCCACCCTAAAAACCCCTTCACCACGACACATTATTAAATCCCACATGTGATAGTAGTATCCATACCAATAAATAACTCTTCCTTGCATAGGGATGATTTTAGCATGAGTTTGCATACAGGTTGTGTATATTTTAGTGGATGGCTTATTGTAGGTTAGCAGTTTATTAAACACGTAACAATTGAATTACTTCCAAGTGCCAGAAAAATACCAGGAAATGAGCCAATCATATAAAAAATACATTTTTAGAAACAAGATATTAACAATAGCAGTGTAGACAGCTAATCAACGTTCGCTCAATGTTCCCAAGGCATCTTTAAATATTCTATAAAACTACAGCAGGTCGACATCTTTCTCTCGACAGCCAACCACTGTCTGAAAAAGGACACTGCGTTTTAACGGCCCGGTATAGTCTTGCCAATGTCTTTTGAGTGTCCTTAAAAATACAGTATGCTGGTATCTTCTTCGCGACAGATAACTGCTGTCCGAAAAAGGGAACCGCTATGTCAATAGCCTGGCACCTTCTTGCCGATATTTTTGAGCGTCCTTAAATTACAGAGGGCTTCCTTTTACTTCACAGATAACTGCTGTCGGAAATAAAATACTGTTTCGCTAAAGGTTCAGTTAAAATTTGCCTATAATTTTAACTGCCCTTTAAAAGAAAGCGGAAATGTGCAGTTTTTTCCGCGACTGATCGTCACTGTCTAGAAAAGGTAACTACTCCGTTAATGGCCCAGCATATTCTTACTGGTATCCTGTAAATGTCCTTACTAAGACAACCAGCCAGTGTCTGTTTCACGACAACCACTGCCTGTACAAAGTCACTCTGCCATTAAAGATCCGGAATACTTTTGCCGATGTATTTTAAGTGTCTTATAGAGAGACGGCGAGCCGATATATTGTTTTCGTGATGGCTAACATTTACATGAACAATACATCTTACCATTCACTGCCCGCTGTCTTTTATCATGCTGTAGACACTTGGCTTCAATTCGGGCAGTAGGCGGACGTCTTTCCAACAGTTAGCCGCCAATTTGTATTTGTTGAGAAGTTAAGTTAGAATAATGCATTATAGTTCAGTGGGGCTGTACGCCTTGGGATCCCGAGGCGCACGAACATGTTACTGTACAACGACCAGGTCGTCTAACAGTGCGTGTTATCCGCATTTAACTTATAGTTTTTGTTTTCTATAAAACAGTACACTTTACGTTTTAGTCTCCAGTAGTAACGTACACGAGTGAAACGTAATATGGAGAAACAAAAACCTATGCCACACGTCAACACGACGAAGGTATCAGCGTTAGATCTGCGCAACCGACTGGACGAGAACGAACTTGTAGCACAACAGACAGCGGTGCAAATTTGTCAAACTTAGGTACACGATATACTGTGAACACAATATGTGTGTCACAGGCAGTACATCGCAGATCCATAGCTACAACAGGAGAGTTCAATCTTGACGAAATTTACATCGAAACTGATAGCTTGGAAGTGGTATGTGTTTTAATTTGTCTTTGAAATTTCTCTGTGAAAGTTAAAAACTATGACATTATTTTCATGTATTACAACATACGGTAACATACGGGAAATTTTGTCCTTTATGAAAAAATTTGTGGGGCGAACAAAGTAAGTACAAATTTAAGTCTGACATTCGAGTTCTTAAAATTAAGATGGAAAAAAATATACCGTCGCTAATTATAGTTGATGGTCACAAAGGGATAGCAGTGTACGAAGACCAGCCTCAAAGATACAGCCGCCTGTGGACACACTCGTGCAGTCTGCCTCACATTACAGCAAAACTGCACTCCAACCGTCAAGTCATGGACACAGACGCATTTCGGTGGGAATCTTGACACACCAGAGAGTAAATACACACAAATAGTAAAGTTATTATGGAGTTGGCCGAGGTGGGTCAGTGAAGTGCCATGAGGATGCACCTGTAATCTTGGATTACTTTGACCATTGACCTTGACCTTCACATAAAGGTCAACGAAGGTAAGATTTCTAAAATTTTCCAAAATTTCAACGAAATCCCAAAAATTTCCAGCATTTGGAAAAAACTAGATAAATTACCAACATTTTGAAGAAAAAAAATCCAAAAATTTCTAATTGTTCAACAAAAATTTTGAAAAATTCTGAAAAGATAAGTTTGCATCTCCCAAATCTTTTTTCTGGCCACCATCTTGGGGTTTACTCCGAATCTTCCAAAAAATTCTCGATTTTTCATTTCATCCAAACCCTTCATAAGAGTTATATTTAAAAAATTATTATATAAAACTATTTATTAAAAATTTTTATGAAAAATATATTTAAGTAAGAAATTCTCGACACGTCTTAACAAGACAAGTTCTAACGACACACTGACTCCCTCACTCTTTTTACATTTATATATTAATTTACTGCACCCTTCCCCTATTTCCTTTCCCTACAATTAATTTAATTTTCTGTTTGTCATGTCATGAAATCTTTTCCCCCTTTCCTCTCTTCACCTCTTCAGCTCTTTACACCTTCCACCCTCCTTTACACACCGTTCCCTCTCATTGGCAGTCGAGTTAGAACCCATTCAAACTAAACTCTCACTTCCCTCTCACATTTCGCCAGAAAAAAAATCCCCATTCTATTCAGAGTCTTAATATGCATATAATTAATTTCCCCTACAGCCAGTTTCACTAGCCAATAGGAAACTTCCGCTCTTCGTCCATAATAGCGTAAATTATCCCCTCCACCTCATTCCCCAAAACCCAAAATATGCTATCAATGTTCCACTAATTTCTTCCTTCAAACCCTTTCACTAGTCAATAGGGACCTCGTAAGGCCTTGTTACCGAGTTTTGCAGTGATTTCGAAAATATGTTTTTTATTACTACCCAATACTCATATTAAAATTTCGCTCCACAGTTTTGACACATGTTTAATTTGTATCTGAATTTTTTGTAGCATTATACTGAACGGTTTTTTAGATTTCATCACCCAAAGTACCAAGTTTTTTGACGTGAAAATAAGCTAATATGAAGTAAAATATATATTTTTTTTTTTTTTTTTTTGCTGACGAATGGTACGTTACTTTTAAAATCGCATCTACAATATTGTGCATCGTGTGACTGCACATTGACTCAAATTTTTAATTTTTTCAAAACTTTTGGTTAAAAAATTATTTGAGTTACTGTCATCAGTCTGAAAAAAAACTCGGGAAGAAGCCCTTAAATGCTTCCCTCACATACATGCATAATGGAATAATAAAATGCAATGCAGTGCGCTGGGACACTTAATATGTTATCGCCAGTATTAATTTCTCTCTGTTTACGAATGAAAGCAGTCAAGTTTACACGTTGGAGTGCGAAGTTGTTGTTCAACCAGACAAAATAATATTTTCTGCTATAGTGTAATATGGAAAATATAAATCTTTAACGAAACTGGACAAAGAGAACGAGCTGATCACCCAAAGAATTTCTTTCTCGTCTACGCATCGCACAAGGTACCGTTGGTGTACAAGTACCTGCTAGAACACCTACAAGTCGACTATTACATCCTCGACCGTTTTCTATATAAGGAGTGTTTCCGAAGCTGTATTTCGGTTCTGGACACGCCACATCACAGGAGTTGGCGCAAGGCGCGTCGTTCATCATCAAGTATCAGCACATCAACTACAGTCCCCAACACATCACGTGACTAAAATACTTCAAAGAAGGCTACCTGCGAGGTCGAGCTGTGTAGTTTTGCTCAAGGAAGTTCCCTGCAGTAACATGTATTACAAAATTCAAGGATTTCGATCGCAAGACACGTTTGCCATTAAGCTGGTGTCAATATCGGTCAGTGACGATGAATTGAAGACAACAGTTTTCACCTTCGAACTGCCCTACCCCTGTGATAATTGTAGTTGCATCATTGAAAAGACGTACCATAAACACGGAGTCAGGTGGGATTCCGGCGATATATCGTACTGTCAAATACCTGATGTCTTGGGCGACATCATGAAAGAAGATTATCCAGTGTTTGTCATCGGAAAGAGACTAAAACTTATGTTACGTAACGTGTGTACGAACAGCGTTAAAATTATTGATTTGCACAAGCAGTTCGGCTGCCCTACATGCAGAAAACTTGTTGAAATGTTCACTGACAGACTTAAAACTGTCAGAAAACTCTTTTATTGTGCTCGTTGTAACTCAGAAGCCCTAAGACATTGATTTTATGATAACCCATCAGGGGCGTAGCCAGTGGGGGGATATCGGGATGTATCCCCCCACCCCTACCCAAACGAAAATAAACAGTCTGAAGATAAAAAAATAATACTGTTATGTTCACAGTTTAGGCACAGAAACTGCTAAAATTGCATAGTTTTGCACATTGAAACCCCCTGCTTTATGACGTGTGATCAGTATCACCTTACTATTTTGTGAAAATTCTCAAGTTGGTATCCCCCCGAACAAAAATCCATGCTACGACCCTGTAACCCATGGTACATGTAAAAATACATGTTGAACAGAAAGATTTTGCTGCTGTGCCATATAAAATACGACACGACATATTGCATATACATATTAAATTTTTGCTTATATTTCTCCTAAATTCAGGCTAATTATTATTTTTGCATATTTATTAACTTGTTTAATTTATATTTACATGAATGGATGTTAGTGAGTAATTTTAATTTATTAATGATGTTTTAGAAAGTTCACTTTCAATTACAGCTATTCTTTCTCGTTACATTAGAGTAAGCCGACACTATTTGCGCTACAGTGTTTTTTTTCTCAGCATGATATAAGCTGCTGTGTTTTAAATTCCTCTGTCCGTTGTTCTCTCATACCTCTGTCTTCATACAACATGCTGCTGCCGTTGCAGCACGTGATTTCTGTATTTCACCACGTGATTTCGATGCAGTTTAGCGATCCTGATCACGTGATTGTTATTAGAATGATTAAGTATTTTTCATTCAAACAACATAATTCCCAAAACACTGACATGTCTGCCATACTTTATTTATTCCATAGACCAAGAAACAATACCATCTAGTTACTAAACAAAACATAACACATTAACAATTTTGCAACACAGGCCTACTAAATTTTAGACATCAAAGTAAAATATTCTAACACTTCCTCTTGTTGCACAAATTTTTACAAATGATAAATGAAACTGTCCAATGACTCACAGACCTTTCCTAAAAGGAACAAACAAAAATAATACTTGGTACTTTCAACAGTGAACCTAGATAACAGTTTACAATCCATTAAAATTTTTATTTTGCCAGTGGGCCTTTAAATCCCATTTTATTGAAACATTGCTCTGTCTTTAACGCACTCAACCCTTTGGTCATTATGTCTGCAACATTGTCACTTGACTTGACATAGCCAAATGCCACATCTCCATTAACCACATACTCTTTTACCTTATGATAACGTATCCGAAAATGTTTAGTACGCTCTGAAACCTCCCGTTTTGTTGAGAGGGCCCCAGCTTCTAAATTGTCCACTTGTATAATGCAAGGCTTCTCCAGAATGTCATCCAGGTTCAACTCCCCAAGAAAATGTTTCATCCATGCCACTTCTTTACATGCTTCAAACATGCTAATGTACTCTTCTTCCAATGTTGATGTGGCTATCAGTGATTGTTTTTTACTTTTCCAGCTAACAGCTGCTCCTGCCATCAGAACTACATAACCCCCCACTGATTTGCTATCATTCCTATCATTTGCCCAGTCGGCATCACAGAAAACTTCAACTACATTGTTTGAGCAAGTGTAGACCAGTTTGAGCTCACTGGTGTACTTGAGGTACCTCATAACTCTTTTTACCTGCACCCAGTTTCTCTCGGATGGGTTGTTACAAAATTTGCTTAGTTTCCCAACAACACAACATATGTCAGGTCTTGTACAAGTGGCTATGTACTGTAAGCATACTATTGCTTTTCTGTAAATATCCTGATCAAAGCTACTACCCTTATGCTCTTCATCTAAACTCTCACCTGGTATGCATGGTGTGGTACACACTTTTGCCTCCACCATGTTGAATTCATGCAACATTTTCCTTACGTAAACTGTTTGATTCACCATAATTTCCCCGCTGTTTAATCTGCAAACCTCTAACCCTAATAGTTGTGATACCTCCCCCATTTTCCTGATGTTTATTTCTGAACCTAGCAGACTAGTAAACTCACATATTTCATGATCACCACCATCTAAAACTAAATCATCTACATACATAAAAACAATAAGGCCCTGTCGAAAGAACACACATGGTTCTGACAAACAAATTTTCAAACCTAGCCGTTTGAAGATGCCTGATAAGTGTTCATACCAGTCTTTTCCAGCTTGATGTAGTCCATAGAGGCTGTGGTGCAAGAGACACAAAAGATCTTCGTAAGTGTCCTCTTCCCAGTATTCAGGTTGTGTCATGTAGACTGGAGTTGTGAGTGGACTATTCAGGTAGGCTGCTGTCACATCTACATGCTGGAAACACCAACCTTTCAGGACAGCTGAAGCCATGAGAATTCTTAAATGTTCCTCTTCATAACTGGGCTATAGGTTTCCCAATAGTCAACCCCATACACTTGTTTATGACCCTGTGCCACCAGTCTTGCTTTGTATTTCTCGATTGTCCCATCTTTTGCAAGTTTTACTCGGAATACCCACTTTGAACCTATCACGTTACTCCCCACTGGTCTTTTCACAAGAGTCCATGTATGGTTAATTTTCAAGCTTTCCATTTCTTCTTTCATTGCTTGTAGCCAGAGGTGTCCATCACACCCATGAACAGCTTCATGCACCGAGGTTGGTTCTTTAATAAGGTTAGTTTCTTGTACGCAACAGCAAGTGTATTGTTTTCCTCTTCTTTGCCTTGTTGACCTTCTCGACTCACCTATTTCATGATGGTTTTCCACTACTGCGTTTTCATTCTCACCACACCTGTCGTCTAACTGACCTCTTCCCCTCCTGTTGCATAGTTCGTCATTCCTGGCTTCTGCGAGTACCTGTTCAGGCTGTGTTCCACATCCTTCACCACATTTTTCTTCTACAGCAGGAGTTTCTACCCGGCCTAGCTGTTCACAAATCGGTGATTTTTCTGGAAGTGTTACCTTAAAAGGGAAACAATTTTCCTGGAAACGAACATCCCTAGAAACAATTACCTTTTTATCTTTCAGTCTCAAAAGTCTGTAGCCCTTGATACCTTCTTGAAAGCTAAAAAAACACATTCCTCAGCCCTTGAGGAAAGCTTCCCATTTTCAAGTGTGGCTGCCCATGCTTGACAACCAAATATTCTAATTTGTATCAAATCCTCGAGCGTCAGATCCTTGTTGTGCCACATCTCAAATAGAATCTGTCCTCTAATTACTTTCGATGGGCATCTGTTTCTTATGTAGCTAGCCGTACACACTGCTTCAGCCCATACGTTTTCAGGGAGGCCAGATACAAACAACATGCATCTTGTCATATTCATCAATGTTTGGTTAAGCCTCTCAGCTTTTCCGTTCTGTTGAGGACTATACGGAACAGTTTTCCTGTGGAGAATGCCTTTATCTCTTAAAAAACCCTCAAACTTTTCACCAGTAAACTCGCCACCATTATCAGTTTGTAGAGCCTTTATCTTTCTTTCTTGAAGTGTTTCAACCCTGCTCTGATACTCCTTAAAGGCTTTAGCAACATCACGTTTCTTCTTCAGCACAATTACTTCTGAATATCTTGAGTAGTCATCCATGAAAGTGACAAAATATTGTGCACCACCTAAGGAAACAGGAGCTATTTTGCCTACAACATCAGAGTGTACCAAATCTAGCACTGCACTACTTTTGGTGATACTTTCGACAAACTTTGCCCTTTTCATCTTTCCCTTGAGACATGTGGTACAGTCTTCAAAACCATCTGAAATATCACACACAGCTGGCAGACTTGTCAAGTGTCCCATTCTCTTATGCCATGTCACAGCTGATTTCATCGTGGTCTTTCCTGTAACAATAGTATCCCTTGTTGTGTCACATTCAACCATTTTCCCATTTACTCTGTAAGCATGACAAGAAACAATATACACATCACTTCCTTCGCTCACTGCCTTAAATATCATCTCTTCCCCATCTTTGATCCTGAGCTCCAAATTTTTCTTATATAGTTGTTTCACAGATAACAGGTTGTTCTCTAGTACTGGCACATAAATGACTTCACCGAGCTATATCGTCCATCCTCCACACTCTGTGCTCATTATAAGAGTTACCTTTCTCTTATCCCTTGCTGTGGCACTCTGTCCATTTGCCAGCTTTACAGTTCCAGTTAAAGTATCGTCAAATTCTTCAATTAGTGGTCTGTGAGGTGTCATGTGATGAGTGGCACCAGAGTCCATAATCCAGATAGCTTCTTTGTGTTTCCCACTAAACTTGTTTGCATACAAAGCTCTAAAATGCATAGTGCTCATAGTGTTGTTTCCCTCTGGTGATGCAGTTTCACATCCAGCCTCAGCCATGAGAGCACCTTTTTGCAGCGAGTTGACAGAACTTTTCCTTTTATATTCTTGCTTCTGTCTATAGTTGCCTCGTCCTTCACTCTTAAGTTTCGGGCAAAATTTTGCTATGTGGCCTATTTCCTTGCAAGCAAAGCACATAATATTCCTTTGTTCACTCTCGAACCTTTCGTCTCTATTCCTGTATGTTGTCCTAGGCATGTCTGTGTTTCTGTGGTCATCTTCAAGCTGTGTTTTGTGATTAGATGCTCCTCTGTAATTGATTTTTGATGCAAGTGCCTTCAGCACGCTGTTCTCTTGCTCTCGGTTCAGTGTTTGCCTCCTTTCTACTAAAAGCAGCCTAGCTTTAACCATTTTTACTGACAGTACAGCTTCATCATATTCTAAGCTTCTTATTAGGTCTTCGTACATTTCTCTTGGTAATCCTCTAAGCATGAATGCAGCAATCGCTTGGTCTGAAAATGGCAGTCCTCCCGCATCCAACTTTCGGCACCACGTTTGAATTTTTCCCATGTACTCACGCATTGTCATGTTTACTGTCTTCTTCACTGTGACCATTTCTTCCAGCATTGTTATTACATGAAGAATGCCGAAATTACAATGGATGTTTTAAAGTATTTCCCACGCATCCTTAGCCCGTTTGCACTGGTCGATATCGTTCAGGTATTGGTCTTCCACAACTTGAATGATAAAATTTAGGGCATCTAAGTCTTTGGTCTTTTGCTTCGACGTCCACTTCTCTATGTCTTCATCAAAACCAGGCTCAATTGCATCCCACAACCGACACTGTTCTAAAGCCGCACGAGTCCTCCTAGCCCAAGCCTGATAATTATCATTACTCAATAATGCATATTTAAACTTGTCTGTAGCCATTTTTGCCACAATTGTCACCATTTAAAAATGTTTAGCATAACCGGGTTTCTAAATACACTACCTATTATTCACACAACACTTACTACTGCCGCAGTTACAAAACATTACCTGGGCCCATAACCTATTAGAATGATTAAGTATTTTTCATTCAAACAACATAATTCACAAAACACTGACATGTCTGCCATACTTTATTTATTCCATAGACCAAGAAACAATACCATCCAGTTACTAAAAAAACACAACACATTAACAATTTTGCAACACAGGCCTACTAAATTTTAAACATCAAATTAAAATATTCTAACAATTGTCGCATGCTGCTGTGCTTCGACGCGCACTTTGCCGATGTTGGTACTGGTGCTGGCATTTTCGATACTTGTTTGTTTGATGTTTCTGCAGCTTCTTTTGTTGCATTTATTACCACTTTGCCATTAACTACCACAATGTCAAGATGAGTGTTCTTGGTGTTCCTGCCTTTTTGGCAGATCTTGGCACTTAAGTTGCCATTATTTACCTTTCTACATAATGTAGCAAAATTTTTATTGTAACGTAGTAAAAACTATAGTGCTATATATATATTTATATCTTAAATTGTGGTTCTTTAGCCAGCAATTTCGTCAAGAGTGATTCTCTTCGCACTCGTCTGGTGAGTCATTTTCCTACGAGAGGTTATATGTGCTATTTAAATGTCATCTTCTATATTTTTTTTGTAATGTCTGTGTAGTGAAGGTTCACATCTTGGTGTCTTCATGTCTTAGCGTATTCACATCCCGGCCTATTCACGTGATGACTTATTTACATGCCTTGCCAATTTACGAGCTGATCTGTAGTCTCAACTACTGATGTCCAGTCATTCTGGCCTGTTTTGGGATCTTTTCTTCGCCTCTTCGCCTAGTTTGTTTCACTGCTATAACTGAAAAGCAATGAAGGCATTCCAGTGTACAGAATACTGCTACTGCGAAACTTTGAACAGATAAGTTGCAACTAAATTGGTTTTTTTAAAATATATAAAAAATACAGCTGTCACACTTACTTTCTTAAAAGTAGTGTATTGTGTGGTTTAATTTTAATAGTTACATAAAATTTTGTAAGGCCTAACGGATGCGTCCAATTTACCTATAATTTGTTTTTGTACTAATATATTATGTCATTGGTTCGGACGTACTGTATTTATTTAGCCTATAGAAAGGGCATTTATTGTTTTGATACTTTTTGTATAAAATATTTAATTGTATAATCAATTTATTATTTACTTTGAACTCTGCCTGCAGATTTGTGCTATATTTCATTTCTAATGGACTATTCATCGATGTCGATATATTTTTTGTAAATTTTATTGGAAAGGAAAACAAAAGAAAACAAAATTTTTTAATATTACAATGAAAATATAATTATTATTCTGAGAAGCTACAAATTTCAGAGATATAATTTAATATATTTTCATTTGGTGTCAATTGTTTATTATGGCGAGAGAGCCTATTTATCTATTTCAATAATTATTTTTCTTTGCCCGTGTGTATGGTACTTCACTTAATCGTGCGTTGCTTCCACTTTGTTATCGTTTATTTACAACCGTTTGCTCTGATTATGTGTGTTTGTTAATGTGTACCTTCGGTTCTCTTTTGTGTTTCAATTGGTGGGCATTTTGTGATGTTTAATTGCCAGGGACTGTTGTTTTTATTTTACGATTATTGGCTATTTTAAAATAATTCATTAACCTACCATATGTACCGGCGTATTGCAATCAAATAGATATTTTGTGTAATACAAAAAGCGACCATAAGTCCCTATACTGTATTGTCAGTGCCCGAAAATAATTTATATTTATGTTTTATTTTTAACACGAAACTGTCAAGTAATAAATTCTATACTCAGAACAGCTGAATAATATATGTGATGTAAAACAAAATACGTTGGCTGTGCATGCAAAAGTTTACACTAGAGGTTCAAACACGAAAACAAATACACATCCAAAGTTTCTAAGAAAAAGTTTGGCAATTAATATATGCATACATATTTATTCACTCGCAATTAATTCATGTACAATCACTAAGTGTAAAAAATTTTCATTTCCTACAATGACTACACAGCATATGTGCTAGTTTATAAGTAAAAAATGTATAATTGTTCTTGTTAGAGACTAGAAGGTTTTTTAACCTGCACATGACAAGCTAGCTGTCTGTGCATAGGAATGATAGAGACACAGCAAGCTGTACTTTAAACCCTACATCTTTTGCGACGAGTGGTCCGGGTAGGGAGAAGTAGTGCCCGGACTCACATATCTAGCATCCAGTCAGCTAGTCCTCTAACATGGATAACTTTGTGACAGTACATGGTCAAAGGTCCATATTTTGCACATGCATACTTGGATTTAAAAAATAAGCCCCATGTATAGTTCAGCCAAGACAATATGCCTTATAGAACTTACTACATTGCTTGGAGATTCGAAACAACTCTCCAATACATATGTGTGCTAGGTGTGCGGCGCACGCCTTGCACAAATCTTAAATGTTACGTAAAACAAATCATAAATCTGTAATATCTGTTTCACAGAATGATAAAAATAAAAAGGGTGGGAGTAGGGGTAGTGCGTTCTGTTTTGTTACCGAACGCCTGTGTGTCGCGTTGTCACTTGTGAAAGCCAAGCCAAGTGCGTAGGAAATAGAAAGAAGAGAGAGTCAAGACTATAGCATGCTGCCCGCTAGCTTAGGGTATTATAATTACGACGATGGGGGAGGGAGGAAAGCTGCACGCGCTGCCGATAAGAAGAGAGGGGAAAGGCTAGTGGCCAATGTTGATGCTTTAGCAAGGGGAGGCAAGGCGTGCTGTTGCCATGAAGAACGCCCTGACTATGTCTAGCCGCTGACACTGTGCCCGCATTAGGACATAATCGGAAAATTCTCTGGGTTTCTCGTGTCCTTCCGTGACTTGGCATCGCTCGCCTTCTCCTCTGTCCCCTGCCTGGAGAGTGATCGTGTTTTACAAGACGGGGCAAAATCAGTAATGCACATATTAATCAATTATTCATGTAAACTTATGTTAATTACAGTACATTTAATGCTGATACTATTTAATTATTGTTATTTAAATTATAACCCTCTTCCTCCTATTTTTAAACATAATCTTAAAAAAATATTTATCTTAAAAAGTTTTACTTAAAGAAATGTGTTTTCCATACATTTCTCAAAAAAATATGAATAATTTTACCAGCACAATATTTAATATTCAGATACAAAATCTGTTTAAATAGAACCATTCTGCATCTTGAAATCCCGGACCTCCCACTTTATTACGGACAATGGTGTTCCTTTATAAAACGAAAATGTCTCCTACAGCACGCCCACCACATTTGTTCAGGAGACGCCACTGCAATACATGCATTAGGCTTGCGAGAATTCTTCTTATTCCTGTTGGAGTATACAGTGCGAAGTAAAGCTTCGTCCTTAACATCTTCAGGTTCCATGTGTATTGTGGAGATGAACTGTATTATTACATTCGCGAATAAGTTTTAGTAGTAACTTAACCCATTCATATTTTATATTAGGTGTCAAATATTTCCAAAGTTTTGTTTTAATAGTTCTACGAAAGTGTTCAACGACGTTTTGAGTCCCGAGTAAGTCGAATAGTGAATTATATTATAATTTTATAAGTACTCAGAAACTCGCATTAAAATATTCCCGTTCGTTGTCTGTGTGAATGTTCCTTGCTTTTCGTCCAAAGGAGAGAATACTAGCCACAACTTTGAAACTTCACCTTCTGTTTTGTTTTATAGCGGTATAGCCCAGGCATACTTTGAAAAAATGTGTAGATGACTGTTAAAATGTAGCGATTTCCCTTATCCATATGAAAAAGTCTTGCATTTCTGTTAGGTCAAATTTCATTAAGTATTTTTGCTATGGTAGTTTTTTCTAGCTGATTTATGAAGTTCGTTGGAAACCACATGTTTTGTGATATGACTATGTAGCCAGCATAGGTCAGTTCCTCAATAATTATGAAAATAATCTCGCTGGTGTGTGGCTGGTTTCCTGCTGCATGTAAAGCCAGAATAATTCTTAGCCTTTCCACCAATTCGTTCAGATTATCCCAGAAAATGTGGTCGATTTTATTTTCAGATACAAGTTTCTGAGTTAAACCCATACCGTTGGATATGCTAAACTTCCGAAATAGACCTGCTATAATAAATAAATACTCGCAATTGTGCTGCCGCACAGTGGCGAGATCACAAATTCCTACCTCTCTAGAAAACCATCTTCAAAATATCTCTGAATCTACAAACACCCCTTACCATCACCAAGTCGTCCTGCAAAACGTTTCACTCGTCACCGACCTCACAAACAGAGACTGCCTACCTCGCTCCGTTCTCCTCCACACCCTCCCAATTTTCTGGCTGTTGCTTCCTCTCCCTCTATACACTCACTTAGTTAGGTGACAATGTAACCCTCCCCATCCTTCCTCTCCATTCACAATTCTGTACATACTGACCAGTCTTTCAACCCTCCTTCTGTCCTTCAATGTACTCCTTTCCATTTCCTTCATCATCACAGATGGCCTATAGTTACCTTCCTCCTCTCCATCCTGCCCCTGTCTTCTAAAACTACCCTTCACCCATCTCGCTGCCCTTCCCTGCACCTTTTCCATCTCCTGCACTTCAACTTGCATGTATGGGTCTTACACTGCAGCAGCATACTCCAGCATAGGCCGCACCATTGTACAATATGCCTTTGCCTTCACCTCAGAACTAGCCCCAATCAGTATCCTTCCTAGAAAACCTAAAGCTCTTCTCCCTTTAATAACCACCCTCTCCACCTGCTTTTCCACCTAAGGTCACTCTATCTCTTGCCCATCCCAACTATAAATGACTCTGCTTAACACTCTCTTTGTAGTATACCTAACTAACTTAGTCTTACGAACATTGATCTTTATCTTGTTTCTGCAGTCCATGTACACAATCTGTCAATGTCTGCCCGCAAGTCGACCCCACTGCCTACTACTGAGTATAAAACACAGTCATCTGCAAACAATCTTATTTTACCCCTAATCCCAACACCCGTATCATTTGCCATAATGGATAACAATACCGGACCGAGCACACTTCCCTATGGCACCCCTGATGTCATCTCGCCTTCCACTGACAAAGACTCCTCAACTTTCACCCTCTGCCTCCGTCCTTGGAGGAAGTCACCAATCAATTTCACAACCCACTAGTCTTTCAGAAGTTCGTCCAATATTCTCATCAAAATTATGATGTAGGTTTTTTCAAAATCAATGAAGCAGGCATCAATATGCTTCCCTTCATCCTCTGCCTGCTCTAAATCATGCCAGCTGAGTCTCAGAAGAAAAACTTTTCCTGAATACATGTTGTATATATGCAGCCAATTTTTCTCATCCATGACCTTAACTATATACATAATTACCAATCATTCAATTACCTTTCCTGCATTTGATATTAGACTCACTGGCCTGTAGCTGCCAGGCCTTCCCTTATCCTCCCCCTGCTCGAGTATTGGGACCACCAGAGCTTCTTCCATTCTTAGGGCACTTTTCCCACCTCCAATGACCTACCAAACAACACTTTCAGATATCTAACTAACTCTCTCCCACCAAAATTAATTGCATAATTTCCTACTCCATCTGGTCCCACTGCCTTACCACCCTTAAACCCCCTAATCACCATTTCAATTTCCTGCTCCCCCGTACTAAACTTCCTGTATTATTCTGTTTTTACTTGTCTCACTATTTCAGTTCTCCTTTGCTTCAAACACTGACAAGTACTCAACCCAAAGTATATCAGCTTTCTGTATGTCATTTGTCGCAGTTTGTCCATTCATACTTGTTAATGTTGGTATCCCTTCCCAACACCCCTTACCTTCTTCAGATACCCAAACAATTCACCCCAATCTTTGCCTATTCCTATTTCCATCATACTACCCAGATATTCATTCTTTGCCTGCCTGATCCTACATTTTAGCTCCCTTCCCATCTGTTTCATTAATTCCCTATTTCTTGTCATCCCTTCCCTACTTCTTTTGGCATGCAATTGCCTGCATTTCCTCTTCAGTATCCAAATTTCCTGTCCATAGTACTGTGGATCTCCCCTAGGTCTTATTCTTTTCTAGGGAACAAATTTTTCCAACATTAACTCCACTATCCTTCTCAATTCTCTCCACAAGCCTTCAATACTTCTCTCATTCGCCCATATTTCAAATCTTTTCCTTAAGAAGATTTCTGCCCTCATCCTGTTATCACGTCCAAATTGCCAAACAATCCTATCTTTAGTTGGTTCTACTCTGGTCCTCTCTACCTCTATTTCCACAACTGTAATGTCATGGTTACTGATTACTTCCAAAACAGCTGCACCAACTACCGCACTGTCAGGTCTGACCAACAACACATCCAGCACTAACCCTACGCCCCTTTCATTTCTCCTCATGGGAGTTTCCACTGCCTGGACTAATCCCCTATTTGATAATTGTGCTGCCATTCTCTGTATAATGGTGCCCCTCTTTCCCTCTGCTGCCTAGAACGAACTGCACACCCAGCATATTCAGAACCCATTGTCTATCCCTTAACCTATCAACCCTCTCCTTGACTACTTATATTGCCTGCCTCCCATGTCATGGTGGCCTTTTCACTGCCAGTAAAGTTATATTCGTACCGCCTCCACTCACTGCAATTTCCATTAATTCAACTTCTTTGCTAACCCATACTACTGATCCCTCCAGTGCCTCTCTTAGACAGACCATTATTCCACCCCCTCCCATCCTGGTCTCTTCTAAAGATAGTTAATGTGGGCTGCTTACACTCACTGTCCAGCACATCCTCACTCAGCCATGTCTCCACTGCGACCACAACATCTGCCCCATATCCCTCAACCTTACTCCAGAAGCTTTCCAGTTCATTATACATATCCCTGCATCTAACCACCGTTATCTTAATACCACTATTTTCGATCCCATTTTATTTACCCCCTTCCTCTTTGACAAAATCATGCCCCATGGTGGAATCTTCCTCAGTAAGCTGTGCTTCTGAACATCTATCACACACTGATTGCTATTTAAAGCCCTGCTGCTCTGTCTTAACCCTCTCCAAACAGCCAGCTCTTTCCCTACCTAACAGGTCCCCGAGTATTCGCTTTCCCTGCTCAGTGACGTGCACCTCATCCCTTCCTAAATGTTCATAGCCCACCCATTTTCTGCTGTCTACGAAAGTAGCTCCTACATCCCTGAACACTCTCTCACCCACCTCACTCACTGCTACTGCCTTGGCATATCTCACCCCCTCCTCCTGACCAGTACACCATAAACAACGACCCTAGACCTAGGGAACTTTTCTTTTGCCTTGCTAACTATCCTTTTCAGATCCCTATTAACCTCTTCCCCAACCTCTTTGCGAGAAATGTCAGTGCCCCCAATATGGATTGTAACTACTTCGGTTATGCTAATTCCCCTCATGCAACTAACCCTTTCCTCCAGGTCTCTGATTCTGGCTCCCCCAAATGCTCCTTTGTAGACAGCTCCTTTTCTAATTATTTTTGAATCTACCCACTTTATGATTTAACTACCTAGAAAAATTACCTCAGGCTCCTTCCCTACTAACCCTTTCCCTGGCTGCCTAGCCTGCTCTACAAATCCTTCTCCTACACTACTGCTACTAGCCTCCACTTGTTCCGTCGTTAATATGATTCCTCTAATCATCCCTCCTCTCGCTCTGAACTGCCACGCTTTTCCTGAGTGCTGTTCACTGTTAATCCCTACCTTACATGCCTCAACTTACTGTTTCCCCCCTCCCACCACTATATTTACCTTATCTACTGTTCCCTGTTCCTCTCCCCCATGTGACTCTTGATGCCTACCCTTGCCCCTTTCCTTGCTACAAGCCCCATTTCCTCTACCCTTCTCAATTCTTCTACCTCAGCATCTGCCTCCCTCCTTCTCCATTTTCCTTCTTGCAGCTTTTTCCATAAACTAGTCTGTATTTCTCATAATTCCCCTTTAATCCCCTTTTCCTCATCTTCGAACTTTCCCACCCTTACTGCAAGGTTATTTCTGCCTGTCTCTTTCCTCCAAATCCTCAATCCTCTGTATCATCTCCCTCTCTTTCCTATTTATCACTTTTACATTATTCCCTTCCCAGCCCTCCTCACTTACACCCTTTCTAGTTACTGATACACAGTCAACAAAGTTCCCCTTAAGCAGTTCCCATGTCCACCTACTACCTTCTCCCCTTACCTGTACCTCCTCAGCTGCTCGTACACCCTGCTTCTTCCATGGCACTGCCACTATGCCCTTTCCAACGACACACTGCCCACAAATGGCAAATTTTTCGTGCACTGTACTTTTAAATCATAGTGTTGCTGGATCATCCCCGGCATAATGTGCATGACTATAGGTACTGCAGCAAATGTCGATACCTGCACCTATCTGTTTTGGTATAAGGCCCTGGCCACCTGCGAAACAAAAGTTCACATAGTCACTGCATGATTATTTAACGGCATGTTTGCCGAATTGCAGTGCATATTTGGCCAAACACTTTACTCTTTATTTCCGAGAAACTATTTACCTCCCAGCTCTGCAGACCGTATGTGGGGTCGCTGTTTCGGTCAGAAAACGAAGCGATGTAGTCATAAAGAAAGAGTTAACTTCAGGTCACTCGTCATGTACATGTTTTTTGCATTTGCATGTGCATCAGTTGAATCAAAGGCCAGCCATATTCGCCCGAATCAACATCTCTGTCCGGTGTAAATTGTTTACGTTAACGATTCGAGAGTCGTTCTTCCTTTTTGATTTTCTGTTTTATTTCTACTGTATGTGAAGTATCTTTGCGACAATGTGATGTGCATTTGTGGAGACGCCTAGTGATTGTCCACAAGGTGTCTTCTCTTATAACCTCGGGACCTGTTATTTTTAGCCAATAAGTACTTTGTGCATACTGCTTCTATTGCTCGCTGGAAACCAATAATAAATGCAGTTCTATCTTTCGTCTTTAACTGAGTACATTTACGTTTGCATATTGTATTCGTACATTGGTTGGGAAAAAAATAAATATTTGTGATTTGCAGAATTCACTTTCTCAATGTTATCAAGTCGGTCAGAACACATGTCCTGTATCTTCTTGCTGTGTCTTGCAATGTTTGATTTCGTCACCAGTTTCAAAATAAGTGTGTTCGGCAAGGAATTTAATTAATCTTGTCTTTGTGCATTATAAACATAAATTAAATCATGTAGCCTAGCTTCTACACCCTATACATGTAGATCGATAGCAATCAGGTCGTCCAGCAATTTATTCTTAACACTCTCAATGTTTTGTCTAATATACAAGTCTTTACGAATACTAGTGATACGAGTCTCTGTCGTCATAATTTCAGAACTTTCACCACTCCAAACTTGGAAATAGTATCTTAACTCATGGTCGGGCACGTGTATAAATTTATCAAAGCCTCTTCTGTACTAACCGTTATGTATGGCATAGTATTTAATGAATTCCAATTTACCATACTTGTTTTCCCAGTACAAATAACACATGTATTTGCATTTAGCAAATGTCATGTCTGTGTTTAAATGATCGTCATTAACGTGACTCGGTTGTCCATACAAAATAATACCACTATATTAGCATTGCAGCAACACAATTGTTTAGGTATTCGTGAACACATCTGGCGCACGTATATGCAGTCCAAACTACATGTCGTCCCATGCATAAGTACTGTTGAATACGGGTCTTTTTCTCTTAAACAAAGTCGTCAAATTTAAATACAGAGTTCGGCTTATCTTCGCTCGGTGGCACAACTTGTTCGTTGTCACTGCATGGAAAATAACCAATGCCTTCTATAGCCTATAGAACATGAGACAGTCGTTAGTACTTTGGCTGCTGGAGTGATTTCATGTATATGTAAATAATTTCAAATATAATTCCGTTCTTAAAGTAAACTAAGAAGTACACATGTTTTCCCCGCTACAGAAGGACCCACATTAATGCCCCTAACTGCATTAGGCCAAAGGGCACAATTATGTAATTCGTAGGATTTTTCATCAGCAATTGCTACATGCACTGGAAGAGTAAATTATGTTTGGTTATCTCCATGATACTGAAACAAAAATGTTTAAAAGAAGGATATTTAAACTTTCATAACTCAGTTTACTCCCCTGTCTCTTTGAGTGAAGACCGAAAATAAGGTCTTGGTATCATAGACTCTCTTATCAATAGTCCACCAGTTGAGCTTTATATTCCTGGATACAAGTTGTATGGGCCAGGAACAACTTCGAAGAAGTGGCTAGCATGTGGTGAAAGTTGTATCGAAGCCCTTGACAGAGCTTGTAAGTAGCACGATATAGCCTATGCCCAATACAAAGATTTGGAATCTAGACACGATGCCCATAAGTTACTAGCACACAGAGCCGACAAAAGACACAAAATGCCAGATACAGATCTTGGCGAAAAATTAGTTGCTTGGGATGCCTCCTACTAAATGAAAGCCAAGGTCAAGCTAGGTATGGGTTTGCATCAGCACAAAGAAAATTAACATTTAAAGCAAATGCCAAGAGAAAGAATCACGTGTCGAGAAACAAGCGAGACTGATGGTTTCCTGCCTGCACTGATTCCAGCTATATCCTGGCCGGTAATGCCGGTGCAGTAACAAACATTGGTAGTGCAGTGAAGAGAGCTTCTAATGAACGAAAACAGCTGGATGAAAACTGAAAACACTCGTAACAACCATAAATTAGAAACATTTTGCTATGTGTAGAAAAATGGTCAAGGTTTGTTCATTCGTTGTCCATGCTGCAGCAGAGGTGCGGGAAGAAGCATCATGCGAACATACCTTAAGGTCGCTGCCTAGAAGACTAGTTACCTACTTTGCCACAGAATTTTACACACACAAACTAAAAATACCAAACTTTAGTAGAGTGTATATGCATATAACAAACTACCATCAAAACCCAAATAAAACGAATGTTGTATAACAAATAGGATAGTTCAGATGGCCCCGGCACACACTTGGTAGCATACAAAAAGTGTGGAAGAAAAGCAGCATTATATAATAATTTTGGCAATTTGCATCCACAACCTGAATTGTGCAAATACCTTAAAAACACTGTACTGACATGCAACTATGAAACAGAGCAATCACCAAACACATGGAACTTTGGTCATTTGTCACTTTCACACCTAGCAAAAAAATAATGTTAAGCAAACAGTGTTAATGGGATTCATACAATAAATTTTTAGAAGACTTGCAAACCTATGACTTTACATGACTACGTCTGTGTCAATCTTTATGAGTGGCAATACTTCCGAACTGACAGCTTTATTTTACCCATCTCTGTAACTATACGGAGACTGGAACATTAGTACTGTTGATTTTCAAACTTACAACTACGTGACGATACCGAACAAAATTAAAATTCAGTGATCTGTTATGTGCCGAAATGATTTAAACAAGGGGAATCAATATTTCTACTGGAGCCTATACGAATTAGGATACTTAGCTGATTTCATCAAGAAGTCTTTACTGGCAGACATATCTTTCGAACTAGGCGGAAATCCAAACTGTTTGCCGATGGAAAAATTCTGCAGTGAAAATATAAACTTCACAAAACAGGATACTATTGGTGCGATGCTAGGGTACGAACCCAGAGTATATGAAGAAGGACGAACACACATGTCTTTGTAGCCGGTCAACATTTAGGCAGTAAACACTTTTACGTATACCTTACTGTTAGGCAGGCAGCAGTTATGTAAATGGAAAGCCTAGCAGCTCGATACACAAGTTTTCATCAGTCGTGGGACCTGGATATAAAATCGTAAAAGTACCTCAGGGCATCATTTACATTCTGGTCATTGTGAAGAGCGTTCAAAATGTTAATGTGTCATTGGTTGATCAAAATGACAAAATAATAACTTTCAGAAACGAAGAAATTACTCTACTGCTACATTTGAAAAGATAACTGAATTTATTCCCCCACCTCCTTCTGAATCCACGAAGTATGGGGACAAAGAAAGTGATGTACATATCGGATAAATAATTTCGTAAGTACTACAAATATCGTGTAGTATACAGTCCTCATATTTATAAGGTGAAGAAAGTATGGTGTACGTTCACAGGCGTGAATGCATCTGTTCCCACCCTCATCAACACACACACAAGCTCAGCAACTCCATATACGTTGAGGACGAACCTGTTTCTTCTCATCTTTTGAAAACAGGACCTATATTTATTCGCCCATGACTTTAAATTCCTCAGCGAAAGTGAACAACTGTTTTACACCCCACTCCTTGTTTTCTTATGACCTATAACTAGAGCCACGATTTTATGGCGAAAAGATTTTTGCAACATTTGGTTTCAATGCGTCATGTACGTATCTGCACCTCTGCTTCGTTGTCTGTGATTGGATTATTTTACATTCACTTGCCTTGGCAAATGATAGTCGTACGGAGTCACAATAATCTTATTCTGATTGGTGCCGTCAAATGAGAAATATGTCCTAACAAAGACACGCTGCCAATAACCATGACGCAAAGCTACCGGTGTGCACGAGAGACACTGAAACAAAGTAGGGCAAAATTCTTTTCGCGACAAAATCGTGGCCCTACCTATAACATTACGAACAGGAAAAAAAGCTGTTCAAAAGTTTAAAGGACATGATAATAATAGCACACACAATGAAGCTATAGTTAAATTGAAATCGTTTCAGCAGCAGACCCCAGTGATCACCAAACTTTGCAATGCTTAAGCGGTGGAACTACACACTAATCAGATAGCTACAGTATCTCACCTATTTTTACAACAGTTAAGAATTTGGGACGGCAAGGAATTCATTTTCGTGCACATAAAGATCAAGGTGGAAACTTCATGCAACTATTTTTATTACGAGTTGAAGACATTACGAAGTTAAAAAGCTTTTTACAAAGGAAAAGGACATTTATTTCACGTAAGATACAAAATGAAATAATTGAACTTCTTGCCCACAAGTTACTTCGAGACCTCGTAGGAATAGTAAGAAACGAAAGAAATGTTTGTGTTATTGTAGATGAAACGCTGGACGAAAGCTGCAAGGAGCAGATACCAATTTGCTTACTAATAGTTATACAATATAACTTGGAGATAGAGGAAATGTTAGTCGGATTGTATGAAACTTCAGAAACTACTGGAGGAGTTCTTTTTAAATAATTGAAGATATATTGTGTCGAGTTGATATACATTTTTCTCATTTAAGAGACATACAAAAAGTGTGCAAGCCAGAGTCCTGAAAGAGAACATTAGCATCGTATACACATTGTTCAAATCACTCTCTGAACTTAGCTCTTCAAGATACAGCCAAATAGGTTCGAAAAATACACAGTATGTGAATGATACTGGTGCGTTGATTCAAGATTCTCCAAAACGACAAGACACATTTTCAACTTTAGCAAACGACCAAAATATCAAAGAAACTAGTCCTAGAACAATCTGCCCTACACGTTTTACTGTTCGTGCCAAAGCTGTTGCAGCTGTCACTGAATACTACCCAGACGTGTTACTGTTATCTGGGAGAAATCGCATAAAGTAGAGAAGAAGCTTCCACAAAGCTCGCGGGTTGCTCACCCAGTTTTCCACAGCAGAAACATATTTCATACTCCTTGTATGTTTGTCTGTTTTTGGCGACGCAGAAAAACTGTATGTGCAATACATAATACAAACTGTGTGTGGTGCAAAAGAAGCTATGCTTGCAACATTGCAATTTCTGAGAGCAAAACGTTCTGACGACAAATTCAATGAACTTTGGACCAGTATAGATTCAAAAATGAATGACTTGAACATCATACCTCATGCACTTCCACGACACAAGCATGTACCAAAATGCATTCAGCATACTTTAAGTCCTGCAGGAGCCCATCAATTTGTAACAATGAAGGAAATGTATCGAAAAAATATAAATATTGTAACTTTGAAATGGTACTCGTTCAACGTCTTGCGGAATTAAGTGAAAAAGTCACGGTGGCTCTAAGAAAACATAATTTTGATATTACCAAACTAAGTCGCCAGGGAAAATTGTTACACGAATTTTATCCAGGTCTCAGTACAGCTATAGCATCGACATTTAAAGAAATGCAACACTAAACACGTTGTTTGTTCGCAGATAGGCTACTCTAGAATTACTTCGATTGCTCTTGGTTATTCCAGTCATATCTGCTTCTGCTGAACGATCATTTTCAATGCTTCGGAGAGTGAATAATTATTTGCGAACTACAATGTCTCATGAGCGACTAAACAATCTATGTACATTAAATAATTGCTATCAGCAAATGGTGGATGCTATTGACACCAAGGGTTTTATGTCAGAGATTGTAAATATAAATCGTTATTGTGTGCAACTGTTTTGCAAAGTTTAGGTTTGTTATAAACTAAAGGAAAATGTGACTTTCTGTACTGTTTCTTGTTGCTCAAATTGAAATAAACGTCCTAACTAGAAACAAGGCTGTAAATTTCGCGTTTCAGTTTTCAACTTTCCATTATGTACAATTTATGAGTATATTAAAATTTAAATATTAGAATACTGTACATACTTTTACTTTTATAAAACACTTATATCAGTAAGTAATGTGTTATTATAAAAACATTTTTGTAAATAATGTGTACAGTTTAAGCAATATAGGTAGTGCCTGCCGTTTAAATTATCGGTGTTCATGTTTCCTTTAGAATTATGTTAAAAAGCGTTTGTCATAGTATCAATTTGTATGCAATTATTGTAAATATTATTTTCTCATATATGTACTCCATATTATTCATTCGCTTATCACTTAAAAATAGTTCATACCAAAATCCAAATTTCGCATGTAAATGAGTATCTTACTCAGGATTGAGACCTAAACATATTACATTTTTTCAAACGACGTGAAAACATAGCTAATGACTAGCTGTGTTAAGTTATTTCTTAATGGTGTAGACTGCTTGTTTCATTACATTATTCACTTTTTGTTATATTCTCTTTAATATACACAAATTCTGAGACATGTGTGTAACACTGTTAGACTTATTTTCTGGAGGTTTCCTTTATAACTCTCTAATTTTTTCGGTACTTGTAACTAAATCTGCTACTCTGTTCAGGCGTTGAAAGTGAACAGAATCTACAGGTGATTATTATTATTTTCTTAATTTTGAGCTACCCAAATCCATTTTTAGGGATTCCCAAATCTCTTAACATTCATTACTTCCTAAAAAATTATCTTTAATAAATTTTAATATTTCTAGTAGCTGTATAATCAATTGCTAGTTACGAAAACTCCTTAAATAGCACCATTTCGAACCTTAAAACCCAAATTTTCCCGGGAAGGACTACCGGACTCCCCGCTTTAATAAGGGGGGGGGGAGTCTGTGTTTCTTTTAAAAAATGTAAATTGCACTTAGGAATTTTAGTGGTTACGCCCTTGTTTGGAGGTGGATGTCGGGTACCCTGCGACCCTACATAAGCAGCATAAACACCTACCATTTCTGCACGTGTAGCAGCATCCACCTGGCTCGAAACAGGTGAAACTTATGACCACCCTGCATGACAAAACGAACTATGTCACGTACTATAGGAACCTGAAGCAGGCGCTGAAATGTGGACTTAAGCTCAAAAATATCCATAGGACTCTCCAGTTTGATCAGTCTGCGTGGATGCAGCCTTTCATCGAAGTCAACACCGCAAAGAGAACGGCAGCAAACAACGGTTTTCAAATGGAATTTTTTTCATTTGCCAGCAGTGCAAGTTTTGGAAATTTGCTTGAAAATAAAAAATAAACTACGGATATTGAAACTGGTGTGTAACGAGAAAATAATAAAGAACTCGTGGTGAATGCGACATTCCTGGACAGAACTACCCACATTGAAAATTTGTCACTTGCACACTTGCGACACGACACACTTCTTTTGGACAGACCTATATAAGCAGAGTTCACGGTACTGGACCAGTCCAAGACACTAATGTACAGGTTTCAATACGATGTAATGAAGACACGACACTGTGATAACCTTGCGCTCCTGTATGGACACCGACAGATTCGTTAAAGAAGAATGGATCGACGACTTCTATCAGGACTTCTATACACACTCTAAACTTTTCGAGTGGATTTCGACACCAGTGGCTACCCCATTGACCATTCTTGCTACTCGTCAACGATAAAAGAAACTCGTAGGGAAATTCAATGACAAGACAGGTGCACATATCTAACTGACTTCGTGGACCTCCATGCGAAACTACTGCAAGTGTAGTGGCAAAGTAAGAAAAAAGGCAAAGGTATTCAAAAGTGCATAGTGAAACAGAAAATTCGGAGATTTCTTATTAAATATCTTCCATTATACCTGTACCATGAGAGTAAACACCCACAGCAACCAATTGGAATGTACGAACAAACAATTGCCTTTACATCATCAGAAGATAAACGCCATGACCTGCAGCACGTGATACACATGATACTACACGGATATATTAATATAAAATATTTCATTCTCCACGAATCTTTACTCGAGCAGCATACCGGAGAACATGCAAGAGGCAATGTTTTCTTGTCAGGCTGTGCTGTGTTCTTTATGCAAGTAATCTTACGAGTTATTTTACCAAGCTATTTATGTTGTATTAATACAATTTCCTTCGGCATTACCTCAAGATTTTTCTGCGTAGTTATCACTGTTGTTTCCTGCACACTATAGAATTTGTTGACAACTTTCTTCCTTCGTTGTTTTCTCGCAGCACACCAGAGCACATGAAAGAGGCAGTGTTTTCTTGTCAGACTATGCTGTGTTCTTCATGCTATTATTTACCAATTTCTTTGCATTTTGTTTTATCAATCATTTCCTGTTATATTAACACAATTGCTTTCGGCATTACCTCAGGACTTTTCGGCATTGTTATCACTATTATTTCCTGCACACTGGAGAATGTATGCTGACATCATTCTTCATCGATTGTATTTTTGCAGCAAACCGGACTTACATGAAAAGATAAAGGTAAATTTCAAAGGTCTAGGTCGTCCAACATGGCAGCATGGGTCGTGATGTCACAACATGGCGAATGGATACTCATGGCTCTTCCCCTCCTCGGCCAACTCTACCGTAAATACAGGTGTTCGGGAATGAACGTTCCTAAATAACATGGGTGGTAGACAACGTGATAAGAAACATTTTTGTTGGAGAACATTTGTCCAAAAATTGAACCCTGCAAAGGTGCAGGGACAAATACAAGTGCACAAATTTGAACGACGCGTGCTCCGAGGCGCTAGTCCAGTGGCTGAGAAGGTGCGTCATTGCATTGCAATCAAGAATCAGGTGTTGATGAAGGGAGGAGGGAGGGCCAATAACATGTGCCTACAGACAGAAACAACCTACAGGTCTCTGTACATCACAGTTGATGTTTGCTTGTAGTTTGTTGATGTGCTTCGTTTCGTGTGACTAATGCCGAGTTGACGGTTGACAGTTGAGTGTTCGCGGTAATAGGATTTTACGAACAATAAGAGTGCGTGGTATATAATTCAACGCTTAAAGCATTAATCTATAACTGTAGGTTTCTTGCAGCCAACGTTTTAAACAAAATTGTTTCCAGTGTTACAAATTCTGAGGCACAATCTCTGACGCCGGAACCTCGTGCATTTAACTGCGGCGCAAGAAATCACGCGTAACGAATTAGTAATTCTGGATAAATATTTGCTCATAAAGTTAGCAAATACCATTATCTAGGATTGTCGTTGAGTATTTTATTCATATTAAGCTTCGAAAAAAGCGTAGAAATCAATTAAAGTTTTTAGCGTTTATTTACCTACTACGCACTCTTAAGGGCAATTTTTATATACTTTCGGTTTTTAAGTCAATGCATTTCTTCAAGTTGCATAGTAAAAATTTTTTTCGTCGGCAAAGCATAGGGTATATTCTTGGTAAACTACTTGACATAAATAATTATTAAATCTGTCAATTATTTGTCATACAGAACCATCGCAATAGAATTATAGGTTAACATTAAGAAATTATGAATCCTATCAAACGTTGACAAAAATATCCCTTGGTATGTATTTTGTGTAATGTAACCAATAATATATTTTATTCTTACTAACATATTAACGTATGACTGGATTCAGTTTCTTGGACGTACTCGAATGCAAATTGCAATGGAGTACGTCCAAGAAACTGAATCCAGTCATGCACTCCCATTGCACAGTTCTTTCAAAGATCATATATTAACGTGTAGCAAAAACCTTAGCGTAAAATTATTTTCTTTAGATATAGTCATTCATGCCTATTATATTAAATTCATGCATTGCACTAAAGTTTTCTTGAAGCCTACAGTGGCCTATAATGTTATAAATATTCATTCCATATATATTATTTTCAGAAAAGGTATCCCTATCATTTAATACATTTATTTCTAGAGAAGTAATTACCACTAAAATCATACACAGGTATAAGTAGAATATAAGGTGTCATGAATATACCTACTTAATTTTGACAAAAAAATTATAATAGTAACTTGTCAATGTCCACTATCTTGTTTCAATAACTTATCATTTGTTTTTCATCGAAACATAACTATGCATTTTATTTGTTTACAACTATTACTAGGCAACCAGTGCAGTATTTTGTTGCAACGATTGTCTATTTGACTGCTTGGTGCCCCTAGCACCGCCGACCATCCATGTTTCCTATCTAGCTAGTAGATGGCATAAACATAGCACGATAGAGCTGTACTACCAACTGACATTTGCAAATGACGGTGCGATATGACAGGTATATGAAGACTTGTTATTATAGTCGTGTTTTAATAATGAGTATACATAAATAAATACTTCACTGCCAGATAGAACCAATGTAGGAAACCTTAGGCCTCGCGTCAAATTTAGTCGATAAGTATCAGTCCATTAGATGTATGACTACAAAAATTCATTATTTATAACCATTCTGGCCCTGAGTATGGTAACATGAACAGATAAGTGCTATAATATTCACAAGAAAAGTTATAGATAATTTTTGCACTAGTTGACATAATACTTTAAAAATCAAAGTAACGAATTTTTCTATGTATTTACATAGTTAACGACATAATTTACAAAAAGACTTTGTACATGTAATTTATATGCCAACTCTAAATTTAAAAAATTTAGTTCATACGACCTATCGCATTGCACATAATTGACCATATTGATTATTTTGAAACCCATTTATAATTGATTAAATGTTTTATTAATCACTTTGAATCAACAATACTATAACTTATTAAAATACCCGATTACTTTGAATCAGCATTACAACATAGTGGAAACAGTTCCATGGCACCTTTGAAGCTTCTAAGTGAAATTTTGTATAATTTATTTCTAATCGGTCATGGTCTATATCTAATTAAAATATCAATACCCCGCTGCTGTGTGTGTGTGTGTGTGTATATATATATATATATATATATATATATATATATATATATATATATATATATAAGGTAAGTCGGGAAGATACAACTCCGCAACTCCTAAGGAATTTTAAAGCCATAATGTTTTAACTTATTGTGTAAAAAGTATTACGATAGGATACCATTTTGGTTAGACATTTGTGTTTGACAGCAATGAGCTGCAAGTGTATTTAAAACCAGTTTAAATAATAATCAACTAAACATAAAAACCTTTGTGACTGGCATCTTGCCCCGAGTTACTTTATATACGTATGTATGTATATATATATATATACATATATATGTATATATATATATATTTATTTATATATGTGTGTTTGTGTGTGTGTGTGATTTTGTTCAGTCGCGTGGCTTTTCTCTGTGGAGCATCTTAATGGATTCAATATAAAACTTATTATTTAATTTCAATCAGCCAAAGTTTATATCTAACTAAAATATAATGTTGTTGTGAAACAGTTATGTACTTTATAGTTTGCTCAATCACATGGCAGGTTTCCGTGGAGCATCTCAAATTTATTTGCTAAATGTTATATTATTCAATATAAATCATATGTTGGCTATAGCTTATTAAAATACCCGATTAATTTAAATCGGTCACTGTCTTTATCTTATTAAAATACACGGTTCCTGTGAATAAATTTTATGCATTATAGTTTGTTCAGTCATATGGCAAGTTTCGGTGGAGCACATCAGATTTATTTGCTAAAATATGTAGCATTCTGTTTAAATCAACCACTTTCTATAGCTTATTAAAATACCCGGTTCCTGTGAATCAGATTCATATATTTTGAATCATTCGTATTTGCTAAGCGATAGCTCTAGGTTTCTATAGAAATAAACAAAAAGACGAAAAAGCGCAAAATTTAAGCGAAATGTGAAGATTGTTTAATTAATTGTGATAATATCAAGAAAGAACATAAATACACATAATTAAATGTGGGTTAAGGTCAGGTAAGTGGGCTTTACGTCTCGTCGACAGTGAGGTCATTACAGACGGCGACACACAAATTGACACAATGAAAGGAATTGGGAGAGGAATCGGCCATGGCTTTTGTTAAGGAAACATCCCAGCTTTCGCCTGGAGCAATTTCAGGAAACCATATAAAACCGAAACCAGAACGACTGGAGCCGCTGGCGATCGAATCCGGGGCCTCCCGAATGCAAGTCGAACGTTTTACCGTTGCGTAACCACTTTCGGTATAATGGTTAAAGAAGGAACGTTAAACAATCTACATCAAGTCGGCAGCAAAACAAAATTACGAATGTAGTAGCTTGTATTTTATTGTTGCAGTTTAATAACTACAACTCAGTTCTGGGCAGATTTATTTGTGTTCGCAGACTTCTCAATTTTTTTTCCAAATGGCACTTTTTTTGTTTCAAAAACAGGAAGGGTTAGGTGAACTGATTTTGTCTTCAAAATTAGAATCGCAATTTTTTTTTTGGTAGTCCATTTACTAGTAATGATGTTTACAAATCATTAATTACAAAGAAATATATTAGCTTGCTTTCTAATTTTATACAGCATGAATTTTAATACATACACATAAGTTTATCCTAATACAAAAACTTGCTGTTATATTTTACAATAAAAATAAATATATATTTACGTAGAAAATAAAGTATCAACACATTAATATTTTGCTGTGTATCTAAGCAGTAGTGAGCATGTATTGATGCTGCTGAATTGAATAACACATCTGATTTCTATTCTACGTTATTATAAATTTTAAAAGTAATTTTATTAGTTTCCAACTTCATATAACTAACTATCCTTTTAGAAGATGTAGATATTTGTACTAATACCAGCGAATATTAACTGCCCGCATGACCGTGCAGTTTATATGTGTGTATATAAATACATTCACGATCGTGCAATTCAAATTTGCTTAGATTTACTACGTTTATAGGTACGTGAACACAGAATGCGGAATATGCAGCAATAAAAGGACACATAGAACAAGTGAACATGGAATACGGAATGCAGTCATCAAAAATAAAACTAGAACTAAAAACAGTGTCGAGACTAAAATTGTAAGTCGGAAACAATATGTCTAAATGTTTCATACACATATTCTACCACACAGCTACACATTACGTGCATGTAACAAGACATTACGTAAGACAAATAAGACGTTTATCTTTCAGTTATTACGTTACTCGTTGTATGTAATGGTAACCGCAGTATGCGAAATGATAGACATTATTTATTTAAAGACGCAAATTACAATCAATAAATATCGTTTACCCCAAATACATAGACAAAATGTATCGAAAATGTAAATTTGCGTATCGTTTACTGTCTAAAATCGAACCCTGTATCGATACAATGTTTGTGCAATTATATATATCATTCCTTGCGCTGTAACTCGTAAATGTGTACGAAATTGTAGGTTAGTCAAAACCATAATTTACATGTGAGTCTTTTCAAGACGACACAAATTTGCTTCAAAATATATAATTTTCTTCAAAACAAAATACCGGTACCTATAATAAGAAAATTCCGTGTATGTTACCATACTAAGGAGGAAACAGAAAACTACGAACTTGCCCCAGCAACCGTCAGGTTATAACAATACTAAACTCATAATTACATGAACATGTGATATATGTTTATATATTTTGAAATATTTCTTGATTCTAGACATGCTTTCCATTCCTGTATAATTTGTATTGGAGCTTTCATTCTTAACTAACTGGATATCGGCGGAGTGGGGAAAAGAATTGTGATTTTCAACTTTTCCTCTCCTTCCACGGGGCCGTGTGGCCAAATGCTCTGACCATTTGATTCCCGGCAGGGTCGGTACCCGGATATTCGCATGTGGTAATCTTGCCGGACGATGCCGTTGGTAGGCGGGTTTTTCTCGGAAATTTCCTGTTTCCCCCGCTGCTCCATACTCACCTCATGTCACCCCTAACCAGCGCTACAGAGCTCGATGTTAAGGCGTCCGCCTGCCTGCCTTGTAGCCAGCGTTGCAGCGTATTAGCAGAAAGGTTTTATCGAAGAAACTACTAAACGTGTTTCTAATGTGTGGATTTACGAAAAGAACAAACACTTCAAACGACCTCGGAATAGTTGTTTCAAAACATCACGTTAATTAGAAAGACCAATCCAGAGCACCTCAAAATTACTAAAAACGGCTTTTTCAATATTTTATATCTGAACAACTACTGAAGGGATTCTTGTGAAACTACAATAGAGAGGTATATTGGACTTTACTTAAAACTTTCCATCAATAAAAATATGGGGTCAGCACTGAAAGTGTCGGTCAGGCGAGTGTCCTACGATACCACTGCACGCGGTTTCAGTGTCTTGCGGTAGAGACGATACCGCGCCAGATGAACCGGTCAATATCGCCTTGCAGTCGTGCCTCATTCACACTAACACACGGCCACCAGGCGGGCACCTTAAGCGCTGACCAAAATCTCACCCACTCACCCTCCTTTCTCCCTCTATTAAGGGCGGATCCAGGGAGGGAGAATAAGGCCCGGGTCACTCCCTCCCCCATTTTTTAACTTACATGTATAGTTTACCTGTAAAATATCAAACAATTTAAAAGTGGTTATTAAATTTTTTGTTCAGCAAATGCCTTAAATACTACCATTTTACACATTAAAACTAACCTCCGGACCCATCCCTCTTCTTCGACTCGGGTTGTGGACATAAATATCTACTTTATGGGAAAGGCCCCCCTCCATTAAAAACCTACAGCTGGATCCTTAATCATCACACACTTACGCAAAATATATTACTACTTGTAACACTGGTAACAACCAATATCAGCGACGCTCTTGAAAATAGAGCGGTATGATTCAATAGCACCTCTAGCAGCTTGGAGTGACGGCATGTGTTCAAAGCAGAACGTAAATATGTAGGCTACTCACTATAAGATATTTTCATGTGATTAAAATTTTTGTTAAGGAGATTTCGCACTGGTTGTAATCTGATAAATAATTCCAAGTCACTAGATGCGCTACATAAACATGTCATACATTTCCCCAATGTACAATCATTAAGAGTTAATCAATGTTTTTTCCCATTTGGAATACAACTATCAGAAGATCTGTAGAAACATGATTCTGTCCTATCGTATATCACGCATTCACATCCAGCAAATAAATTATGGTCGTACGACCACCTTTGCAACGCGGGTTGCATACCTGGCGGGCAATAAAGTGCACCCTCACATGTGTTTCTTCTCAATAGTTCACAGAAACACGTTGCGTGAATGTGACTTGTATTATGCATTTGTATTACATCTTTGAAAAGCAATACAAAATACCTACATGTTACACTCACATTGGTAGGACCGTACCACCCCCTCGTTTTTCTCGAAGTTGTACACCACAATAGTGACTGTGCAAATAATTACGATCAATGTAATCATTCACAATACCTTTCTTATTGTCTGTTAGATTTAATTTTTGTTCGGTAAAACGTCGCTTTGTAAGGGTGGATATCTCCCTTGCGAGTTACTGTACGATATTTTTCGTATTTAATGTTTTCTAAACCATTTTGGATAGAGCAATTGAGCACTTCCAAACACAATGTACGCAGTATTGCCTATGCTCTCCTGGTACTCTATCGCTTCAGCCAAAGCTTCGCGTGCATTTTTCACGAAAACTATGAGCCCTAGACTGTAGCAATAAGAGGATCATTTTTATTACAAAGCTCGTATTACTCAACAAAACATCGTCAAATATTCCACTATCCCGATGGCACAAACGTTTAGTCCACTTAGAGGGTGGCCACCTCTGTTCTTTTAGTAATGGCTGAAGATATCAACCAGCATTTGATGTGGGTTTGAAGATTATTATTAAAACAAATCAATGTTCAGAGTATTGTCGTTTTACATAATTCTGTTTCCGATACATAAAATAAGAACGGTTTTCAAATTCGATATTCTGAGGTTCATTACTCCCACAATATTACACTTAGGTACAAAGTGCCCTGCATATGTTGTACTTTATTTTCCATAAGGAATCACCTCCCTGCGTTTGTACCTGTAGTTCAGGACCAGCCTGTATATATTATATATATATGTCACGTCCACGACTCAACTTTCTATTAAATTTAAACGGATTACTTCAAAAGACTCACTTTAAGACTTCCGCAGGTGCAGGCATCACCAATTGGTCCCAGCTTCGGAGCACCCAACACTTTCTTGCAGATAACCCTAGGTTCTGCAGGAGGTATTCTGTTCACCTTGGGTGGACGTACCTGTGGACATAGTTGATACATTTTAAATGTTGACATGAACATGCACGCACTGTATTAGCTCACAAAAACTGATCTCGCTGTAAATGCCTTATGTAAATTCAAATAATTTTTCTTCTTTCTTGTGTAATCAATCAAATAAAAGTATTCTAATTCTGACTGTCTCATATAAAACGATAAGAAACTTCGAACATTCTAAAAAAATTTGTTATTGACAACTATTTTAATTTGCTGTGATGTAAGTAACAGATAGCCTAAAAATACGATAAAATTAAAGTAAAGTGTGTAAATAAATATCAAAAGTAATTCGTTGGCAAACTGTCGTAGAAAGTAACTGCATTAAAACTAACAATATGTTTGAAAAACATTTTGACCGACTGTGTATTATTAACATTAAGGCATAATATTAAGAACTAAGAATCTGAAATGAATGAATGTCCACAAAACACCGCTGATTTTTAGCGTGACAGTTCAATCCGGGTGGAACTTAGAAGGGATTGAAGAAAAGTAATTGAAATGTTACTCTAAACACGCTCCGACATAGAAGTAGGAGTGGGGCGAGGAATCCAGTCATATCACCGAAGTATGTTGGAGTTGTATCCATGAAACGTTTAGTCGACTCTCAAGGACGTATATATAAACTCAGGTACGCACTTATGTACTTCCACACTTACGTACCTCGCTTGCTCTTGGGTTTATACTAGACCAATTCGGACAGCCCTTGTGTTGGCTTATTTTACACCAGTAAATAACTGACAAATTTTTATATGTCTTACGGAATGAAAATAATAATTAGCACAAAACACTATACATCTAAACTAGCCGTTGTAAAAAAATATGTATACGTGATGAACGTGCAAATATTTTAGTATTTCTATAACCTTACAATATTTATTAAAGGAAAAATAATTAAAACTCTGAATTAAATAATAATCCAAGTCCAGAAACACAAATTGTTCAGGGGAAGAAAAAAACTAATAGTATTAGAACTAAGGTTATATATGCTGGTATCTAATGCAGCAACAAATGATAAAAGAGTGGTGTTATTCACAAAATTCAACTAAACGCAGGTCATACGACAACTGACAGTAATAATACATTTTTGTTAAATGTGTGGACTTGGACAGTTTATGAAATCATAGTTTCTACTTACAATTTAATTACTAGCCTACTAGCCACAAATTTAGAACTTAGTGAAATGATAGCAAAAAGTTTGCGTTTGGAGATGTTAGTGACATTAAATTTTTCAGAAGTGGTGCTATTCGAGAAATATTTTGTTAAATGCAATATCAGCGACGTAAAATTAAAAAAAAATCATCAGGTTTTATTTCCAACTGCAAGTAAGACACTACTGTATTATGTTTGCCACGAATTACGAATATTTTGATTACTCACGGTGATAGCTAACGACTTTAAAATAAAATTTCCTGATGTAATGGGCTATAGTTATTTCCATAACTAATGGGTTCGAACAACAGTTTATTGCTTACGTGGTGAAGCAGGTTGAGTGGGAATTCTGGGGTTAACCTCCAACCAAGGAAAAGTATGAACAATGTTTTAATTATGTTTTTATTGCCGTTTTTCTTCCGCAAGTTGCGTTAGATTTGTTTAATAAGAGGTTATAATTGTTCGGGGCTAAAATAAATGAGCAGCGCATGGGAGGGTACCCGAGGGCAGGGTATCGTACACCTAGTGCAGATTTGTGACTGGACGGCCACAGGCATCTGCATATCCTAATGGATGACAGGATATGAAGCTGTGCAATAGAAAAGTGACGGAATGAGAAAGGCGGAGGAAACAGTAGATTCCAGAGAAAACCACCAACTAACGGCACGTTCCACATGCGAAAAATCTGGGTTGAACTTACCGGGGATTGAACCCGGATCGTCTTGGTGGGAACCGAGCGATCTGACCGCTAGGACACCGTGCGAGCGAACTAATCAGGTTTAACCTACGAGAAATAAAGTTAATGGAAGGTTTTCGCTTTATGTTTTATGTGCTTTGACGCAATTCCTCATTGGATTTTTCAAATTTTGTTATTTGTGTATGTGCTGCTACAGCCTGTTCGGCTTGACTTACCTTTATTTTTTTCATGGTTTGCTTTTGGTTTTCTGAAATGATATATCTTCAATATTTCACTACATCGTTTAGTCTCATTGCAACAATTTTTAAATACAAATTTAAGTGTAATTCAAATTAATTATTTGGTACTGTTAAAATATACATAATTTTCATAAACTTATCTTATACTCTTTTAAAAATTTATATTTTCTATAGTACACATCAATTTCGTGCCATATTTGTCAGGCACCATCGCAATATATTGGACGATACTAAACTATATTCCTTTACTGAGTGGGATATTAAAGAATGCCGATATTAAGACACTATTTTTACTATAATCAGCGTTTTTCGTATTTAAAGGTCGGTTGAAATTGGTCCAAAGAATCATTTAAAATACGGAATTAAATATTGCCTTTAAAGTGTTACATGGTCTTCATTTTGAAGCTGAGTGTCTTAGTGCCAATTGCGTCATTGATTATGCCGAACCGAGATCGTAAGTTCGTTCTCGTTCAATCTTTGGTCGCACCTCACTTCTGGACTAAATGCAGTACACCAACGTAATCGACTGAGTTCCAAACGCAGATCTTCAGAGCTTGGTTCAATTTTGATGTATGGATTGTAAGAATGAAATACGTGTTCTTGTTGGCTGTCTTCCTTTATGATGTCAGAGGGAATAATATAAATTTTTAAAGGAAATTTGGTAGAATGTGGGTTAGCTCTTGTGTAGTATGTCGTTAAGCGGGCTTGTTTCTTGCTGTATTTTACACTGAAATCACGTTGAAATTTTAAGATAGTGACTTTTCAGTTGTGTGTGGTTTTTCACCCACTGCATTTGTTCTTCTTAAGCAAAGTTGTATGAAATTTTCCGAAATTATATAATTGCGATTATATTAACCCACATTTATGAAACATCTAGTATTGGGTTAACCGAATGCGTGTGCATATAAATTATTTGGAAGGCAATTTCAGTAAAGTGTGAAATAATTACCATAAAATTAGTGCCTGTGGAAATGAAATTGAATCCGATAAAAAGTACGAATTGTAAGGAACGTCTTGACAAGAAACTTTTTCTTGAACTTTGACCTTGAATATCTCGGTTCCAGTGAACTATGGGTTGGTTCCTTTTTGCTAAGGTCCGTTCAGTTATGAATTTAACTAGGAAGAAATGGTACCGAGTTTGACACAATTCCGTTCACGGGATCAAACACCTGTGGTTGGTAAACACACCCAAACGCACAAAGAAACTAGAAAAACACACAGGCAGAGAAGTCGTTTCGTAAGTCTTTCTTTTCTTCTAAAAGTTAACTAAAACAAGTAACGACAAATAATAATCACTTGTTTACTGTGTGAAAATGGAATATTTTGTTAACAAGCATTTATATGACCTCATTTTGCCTTCAAAAATCTTGAAGTATTATAAACAAATTTCTCGAAGGAAATATATGTAGGCCTATATGTGTGCGATTGCGTGTGTGAATCCCTAAAACTACTTAAATATAGGTATTAATCCTTATCTAATATTCCTAGTTTTCAACTACAACAGACGTTTATTGCCAAAATGTTTGCAATTCCAATATTTATGGTACAATATCTTGGAATCATTTTACAAAACTATATCAAATTTTATATTTGGACAGTACAACATACAATAATTTTATTAGGAAGGGTGTGCCCATACAACACAGGGTTACCCAAAGGATATCCTATAGATATGCGGTCTAGTCATCAGGAATATCTTATGGACATTCTACGATCTCCCTGGGATATACCTAGGATTAAGGAATCAACGTTTCCAGGATATAGTACGGATATCCCTACAGGATCATCGCTGGAAATTTCTGCAAGATCTCCATAGGACATCCCTGCAGCGTAAGTGGTGGTATTCATCCAAAACGTACACAACAAAAAAAAACACTTGCTCGTTCCGAATATAAGTATTCTGATCTTATTTTCTTCATTTACTACCAATTTTTAACTCTCTCGTTCATATTAAATTTCCTAGCCTAATTGTAGTTGGATTCCAACCCAAAACTCTAAAGTTTCAAGTTTAACATGTCAACAATTCCTTCACAACATTACTTTTTTAACCCGCATCATACTCTTACCTGTAGAATAGAAGTTAAGAGAAGAGAAAAAAATAGTTTTATATCGTCTTAATCGTAAATATTCGTATTAAGCGTCTAATTTTGACGACTTAAATATATTTTCAATTATTTACCCACATAAAAACTCATACAAAAAATAGGTCTCCAATCGGATATAATGCTGAAATGTCCACAGTTATTCAGATGATTCACATTAAGTATGGACTTAGGACTGTTTAGTTTTTCGGAAGTGCATATTTCTAAATGAATTTTAGGAATATTTTGATGCAAATATTACAGCCATAATCTACTTAGTAAAATTATTAATAAACTTGGGGCCACGGTTGGTGCAGTGGCTAGAGCACTCGCCTCCCACCAAGGCGATCCGGGGTTGACTCTCGGCGGGGTCAGTCTCCGGATTTTCGCATGTAGGAATCTTGATTCATAATAACTGAAGACCTTCCTGAGAAAATGATGTAAGTGACATAACTAGCGATTTGAAGTTTTCTCTATGAAACAATTATGTGTAGGCCTAACATAGCCACAGAACCGGCACAATAAATCTTTTTCATTGTTTTTATTGTTCCAGCTCTCGATGTACAGAGAAAAGTATACAAAGCAACCTGTAAATTGATAATTTTTTTGTATTACAATTTTTATTGGTAGAGATACTGTGATAAGTTTGTATTTTTATATAAAATGTAGACGTTGTAAATCTGAGAAACTCAAAGCTCAATACGACCGATCAACTAATTTTATCTGAAGCGACTAAGGGAAGCTTTATTATGGTTGTATTCTTAACTAGGGCCCGGTAGAGTTTTCGCGAAAAGATTTTCCCCCTTTTTCTTTCGGTGCCTTACATGCATACCTGCAGCTAAACTTCGTGGCTGTTCACAGAGTGTTATAATGCAGAGTCATTATTCATTTTACTGTACCAATCAGTACAAGGATAACTGTCACACATCACGTCTGTGATTTGCGGGTTTTACCTCCACACGGCATCCAATGACTGACCACAAAGCAGAGATGCAGGTATGCACGAAAGACACTGAAACAAAGTGCTACAAAAATCTTTTAGCGAAAACTACCAGTCCCTGTTCATAAAAGCTCTCTGGCCGCACAGGAAAGTGAACAGAACCATGTGAAATTTAATGCATTAGTTTATACAAGAATTTATTTTGCTAGAAATACTGCATTATGTTTAAATCTTAATTGAACATTTAGAATGTAGATCTGACGCTACTTACATGACAAAATCCCTACTGTTTTTTAAATAAGGGCTACTAAATTTCTGTAAAAAAACAAACATTTTCGTGAATTAAACGGCTAATAAAACCTGACAACCAAAGAGAAAACGAATTCGTTTAAGTCTAAGTCTACAAGTACGGGCCCTGGGTAACGACGTTACCAAGAAAACGACCTACGGAAATGTGGTCGAACCAGAATGATTTTTTACTGACATATTAACAGTTTTCGCGTATATTTTTTATGTTGTGTTAATAATAGTACATAGTGTCACTCAGATATCGTGGTTTATAGCAGTGGCGTGTTGTTGGCAGGTAGGACACAAGTTACCGGTATACCAATGGCCATGAATAGAGGCACTGGAAAATCGCGAAAATATTTAACATAGTCTCCAATAAAGTGCAGTATCTGAATCGTGACACGTGTGAACCGTTATCTCGCAAATCACGCACGTTCTGTGTTAAAACTGCGCAGTTCTAATTGGGTCTGTTGAAGAGGGACACGGTGTTTCTTGTAAACGATAGTTAGAGACATGCAAAATTCGCGTTATTTTCTGACAGCTGACTAGACTCCAAATGATTGTAGGCTCTTTCGACGTCTCCTTCTGGCCGATTTTGTCGTGACTTGCCGCGGAGAATGCTTACACGGTAGCGAGGCCAACCTCTGTAAAGATGTAACACACGTTTATGACAGCATATAAAAGTTCGTGGCCAATTGAACTGAAAATAATGCTCTGTTATGTATAGCAAAGTGAAGTTTAGTCTGCTACCAAATGATAACGCGAATTTTGCATGTCTCTAACGATAGTCAATATATGTGCAAAACCTTCAGTGTTATAAACAGCACGTTAGAGCAAAGCAAAAAAAAATATACTTTTACCGCGATTTACCAGTGTCTGCAGCCATGAAGTATCTACTGGCTACTTGTTGTGTTGTGACCAGTCAGTAGTAAGCGTCACCTTCATACCACCGTGTCAGTGGCTGTGGCGTCTACTAGCGCACAACCCTGTACAGTTCTCTGCAACTTGTGCTCCTCCCTGGTATCAACCTACGAGCCGCCACTGGTTTATAATGTGTTGTGGCTCGTTGAAAGAACAGTGGTGTGACCAAAATCATGTTTATTACAAGAATGTTGAATTTTTTTAAATTGTGTAATCATAGTTTCAAGTGTGCGTCCTTTTCGTAGAAAAAAAGCCTGACAGGAGTAAGACAAGCGGTTTCGTGTAGTAAAGTAGTGACACGTTACAAAACCGTCCATATTTCTACAGTATTACGACTATTCGTGAACGATAAAAATTGCGGTAGTACAGTACGTCGTGCGTGACTGGCCAAGGCCACGACGTCGACACTGGATCCCGCAGCTAAGCTCACTTGTTGACTGCGGGTTTGACATGCGCGTGAGCACAGACGCTCTAGAGGAAGGCCGCGGAACTGGGCGTGGCAAATATGTAAATAACTAACATGTTATTAGCGCTTCTCACGACTCCAAGGCAATGGAAAGCCACAGTCGTGGTGGAGTAAGAAGTTCTGGTAATGTGACCCTTGTTTGCAGCGTTATACGTCGATGGCCACGGCCTTACATTTGAGACGGCTATGATGCGAGTCGCGTACCTACGTCTCTTCTCCGTGCCAACACACTCTTCTTCATGGGCCTGGGCAAACATGCCCGCAATCAACACAACAATGTGTTGTTTGATGGGTGCTACTTCACCAATGTGCGGATACATGACAGTTTATGTAATGAAATAAATAAATTGCTTTATTGAAGGCAGGGCGTTGCACCTCTCATTTCAAAAACTTCTTAAGAGATTGGTTTCCTAGACGTATTTTATTTATGCTCGTTCCCTTGGGACCAATTTTAATTATTTAGTTTTTTTTTAATTCAGCGCCTACTAAACACCAATCAGCACTTGATAATTTTTTGTAAGTACAAATGTGTCTACTGTCGTCCATAATTCCGTAAGTAGACTGAAATCAATAAATAATCAGTTTATCACTAAATACTAGCTTACACATCAAATCAGTGTTGATAATAAGCAAATCAGACATTTGAATAAGTGTAAAAATATTCTATAATGTTTTAATCGGCATTGTTTTTAAATAATTAATATAACGCTTATGTTATGGACAACTTGTGAACTCCGAAACGAAGAGCTTACGAAACCCTGAGTAATGAGTGAATAATTGGGATTCACGTCTCAGTTGATAGATAGGTCATTAGAAACCGTTACACACAATGTTTACACAAAGGGGGATCTGTGAAAGGAGTCGGCCATGACCATTGTCAAGGAACGTTTCCAACATTCGTCTCGAGCGATTTCGGGGAGCCATAAAGAACGTAAATCAGTGTGGCCGAAACTACGAACCGAACCCTGGTCCTTTTGAATGTAGGTTTAACGTATTACCGTTGCGCCATTATACTCGGTCGGAAACCTAAGGAATGATATGATATGAAGCCCTACAAACACAGAAAGCGGTTGGCGGGGGTAAAAGGAGTACCCCGAGATAACCTACCGTCAACGACAACGTTCGCCTCGTTTCCATTTTGCGAAAAATCGGGTCTACACGGCCAATAGACAGCAGCACGGGTATTGTATTGAATTTGTCGTTTGCGTTGGCAGTAGATATCAATATCCACAGATATATATTTTACGAAACAAAATAATGTATTTCTGTCTTCTTCCTAGCCCTGTTATAATCAGATTTGCCCTCCTACGAGAATGGTTGTGGAACGAATCTTCAATTTGGCAGCTATTTTTATAAACATTATCTCATAACAATGCCATTTAACCTGATATTTGCATAAAGGGAGACAAAACTTTTGAAAGACAATCACGGCGCCATTTTGAGCTACAGAATACGAATTGTTTTATTCGTAAAGATAATAACTATCTTTCTATAAAGCTCGTATAAGGGACTGAAAAAGTTACAGAATAGGTCCCCTGACCGCTACACTATCGCGGCCTCTATAGTTTATGTAATGACTGTCTACATCAGCCGTCTGCAAACTGATGAGTATTGGTACGAGCAAAGAAACTCCAGGTGCTTGTGGGTTTCCCGAGACGTTGTCTGTCTCCTCCCGAAACAGTATTTTCCCCTGAATGTAAATACAGGACCTACCCTTTTGCTGCGGCAAAAATACAACTGGTAGTGGTGAAGGTGTATCTTTAGCTGACAGTCACAAAAAGTATTTTCGCTGTGCATGGCTCTCAGCATCCAGTATGTCAAACAGTGAAGTACTAAGTTATTTATTTAATTTTTATATCGACTTTTCCCGATATGTACACTGAAATAATATATCTTTAGACACACTTAAAATTTGCAGCATTTAAATGCCTGTGACTTGTCGGTTTATATGACTGACAAACCTCTAAATGGTCGCAAAAGAAACGTTTTTTTTTTAATAATATTAAATTAGATGCCACTTCTCTTCGGATGTAGTGCTACATTCTGCTGATTCGAATTTACAGTGACCCATTGATTAATATTCGATGGCTACTGTACACTAGAAACAGTAAAAAAATTTAAAAAAATTGTCTAACAGGACAATAGAACAAAAATATATTACCTAAAATGTTTTTTCTGTTACATCTTCAAAAAAGCGGACCTGCAACAACGTCACCTTTAACATCATATGCTTGGATAATCAACTGTGTAAGTAAACATGTTGTTTTTAAATTTGACAAATAGTCCCCAAAATATGACATAACACCCTATACATTAAATTGGTATTCATATTTTTCCTTCAAAAAGTAAACACTTGACGTGGCCGAAAATAATATATGCATATTACTAGAATCGGCTCACGCAAAAAAGTCTTCGGTCACAAAATTACCAAAATTGAGATTATAATGGAAGTAATATATTTCTTAGTGGTGGTATCATCTGTTGGTGAAAGCATTCAAAACAATCTTTCAAAAATACAAAAGGAGTGCTAAAAATACATGTTCTAGCTAATTTAGTCCGGGAAAGAAGCCTTTCTTGTAAGGGACAAATGCAATGATTTCAGTCCGGTGAACTTCCATGGCGAGTGTGTTTTGAATTCAGAATGCAAAAATTAAGTTTGCTAACCTGTCATATAAAATAAATTTTATTTGCAGTAGCTGACAACCAAGGTTTTTTTGCGTTCATCGTTTAAAAATAAAAACGAAAATACTTATCACAAAATTTGTTGGCTAGTAAATGGTGAAACGAGGTATGTTAGTTTTTGTATAACAACTTGTATGCCATTCCCTCTGAGATTAAAGTCTACATTTCTTTGTCAAAAATTGCGCAGGAGAGTAAGAATCATACCCTGATAAGGCTTCTATTATTAATAAATACTGCGCTTTGCTACACAATAACTGAGCGGTGCTTTACTGCACAAAGGCAATCTCCTCGCCCATGTAGTAGGATTTTGTCAACATGGTTACCACTCTTAGGAAGCACGACTGTCAGTGCTCGGTACACAGTCACTAAATTGATCATGGTATGCAGCACAACTGGAATGATTGACGTAAGCGAAGTACAAAAAAAGCTGTTCTAGATTTTGAATATTTGTCACCTTTCGTGTACAAAATAAATACTGCATCAGAATAAACTGCACCAAGGACAGCACTAAGAGGCTAGATTGTTTATTTCAGAGTCAACAGAATGATGAATTTTTCATATTATAACCAGGCACACGTATGTGTAATGACATGTCAGTGCATTGACAGTATAATGAAAATCACATTTCAGCTTTCTCAACCTGGTCGTCCAAATACTCTACTCATCTTGGTTCAATTCATTTTCTTCCAAAAGAACACGCTTATGCTATGTTTAAAGTACACATAAAGTATATGGCATATAATACGTTTCTTAACATCTACCGTCTGTCCCTCATGAGCATCAGAAATTCTATCAGGAAATATTACTCTGTCCTACACGTGATCATGTCAACCTAGTATTGCAGGTGGTTGAAGTGAAGCAGTGCTTGTGATGTAAAAATTTTATATTATTATGCTAACGATGAATGTTGGCGGAAATGAATTATTTTATTTGTACCAGGGTATATTGGATATATTACTTCTATGGCCTACGCGTACTATATCAACCTAGATGAGCAGGTTGATTAAGTAATGCAATGTTTGCATGGTATTTTTTTGTTATTTTGCTTTCATAAAGACTGAAGCATAAATAAGTTGTTTTATTTTTACTCGGATCTTATTCACGGCTTAATGTTGTACAAATAATTACGTTTTGTGAAAAACAGTTAATTAACTAACAAATATGTGTCAGCATAAACTGCTCTTTGCAGAGAGTGTCTTCTATCCAGTGCTACTCAAACTTTTTATCAGGGATGCCTGTAAATTACATTTCAGGCCAGCTCACAACATAACATGAATGTTTTCCTATTAGTTTTTAATAACCATTTTAGTGCCAAATTTTTTTGCAGATTTCTTACATTTGTCGGAATGAAAACCTTTCTTAATGGCGCAATTCACTTGTTTTGTGCTATACGCGTTACGAAGTTAAAGGAATTTAAAATTGAGGTTCTGAAATTTTATGGGACGTTCTATAGAAAATGTATCTCACTAACTTGTATCTACTCTAAAAAGTAGGATAAATATATATTTTTAAATATTTCGCACATTTTAGTTTTTCATTAAAAGCAGTCACTGCCGATTCGGAGCAATGTTCACGTTTAAGTGCAAAATTATTTACAATTTGAATGGCTAGAGCAAGAAGTTACCAGCGTTACCAAGCATAACATCCTTAGTACTGGAGTTAATAACTTCTACAGTTACGGTATTAAGATGTATTAAATACATCCACCAAGAGTTTCTTTGGCTTGTATTTTCAGTACATCACTGCAAGAATAATTAATTATTTATTTCATATCTCGAGGCACATGAAATTATTTACAAAATAATTTGAAAGCAAGCAGTACTCCCATAGGCAACATAAGTTAGCGTTATGAACATAATTTTTTTGACCTACGCCATTGTAGGCGAATGTTGCTGTGTTGCAGAAAATCCCACAATAAAACAAAAAAAAAAAACACACAGGAAGGAAAGCCATTGCCACCATAACATAACAGTGAAGTGCCTGGCACTCACAGCTATAGGGAAATCAAGCACTGCTAATCTACGAGTTTAACTTGCCACTTGCCGACAACACAGACCTCACTTAGACAGACAACACGACACCACATTACGCCAGTCCCAGTGGCATATGGGAATTCAGCGGAGA